>JACEEZ010013646.1:152500-163668 GCA_016584305.1 Chionoecetes opilio
ATTCTCTGCTCCTTATAGTGACAGACTGAACCCGGAAGGAAGAACCATTTAGGGCTCGCCATGAAGGAACTCTTATAGAAGAGTGGGGTCACTGGGGAGCAGGGAGGCACACCGCTGTTAGGGTGTTAGGTGTTAGGTTTTCCCACTTGCTGGGCATCTCAGGCTTTCCCTAAGGTCACTCCCTACGACCCCTGGAGGGGGAGGAGGTTAGACCTGGGGCTAGGCGTCTGAGCATAGGCAGGCCTTCGAGCATATTTTATCTTTTCCATACTAGTACTATGACTAACATCGCCAATCCTGAGCCATGGAAAGAGGTTAAGACCAAAGCCCAGGCCCACAGAGACCAACTCTCAGTTGTCTTCGTGTATTGGGGCTGTTGAGTCTCAGAGAGACTCAATCAACAGCCCCAATGGTACGAGTTCCTCAGACAGAGGGATTCGAGACTCCCTATACCCTGAAGGAGACTTGGAACGAAGCTTATTCAGGGCTCGGTAGGCTGGTAGGAGGTCATTAGCGTTCAAATAACCCTCGACATCCTCAGCGAGACTCCAGACATACCTCTCCTTGTCTATCCTCTAGATGGTTCTAGTCCGGCGTGACAGAGCCCTGTGCTGGTCCCGGTTCCCAGCCAGCTTGGCAGCGCGACTCTCCTCGATTTTCTCCAGCGTCTCCGTCGAGACAAAACCACGCCTTGACCTCGGGCGCTCCTCAATACACTCCTTGGCAGCCTGTAAAGTTTCACGTTTGAAGGTATCCCACAGTTCTACAGGGTTCCCGAGAGCACCGAGCACATCAAACCGATTTGAGACAGCCACCGCATACTCATGAGCACATGTCAAGTCCTTCAGTTTCTCAATATGAAACACAGTATGGCTACCTCATGAGATTCTTCTGGACTTGACATGAAGCTTAAGTGTAGCAACAACAAGTCTGTGATCTGTTCCAAAGAACTCAGCACTCCGGTAAAACTTGCAGTTCTGGAGGATCCTCCAACGTGTACTAACGAGGATGTGGTCGATCTCCTTAGCTACCCCTCCGGCATTACTATACCATGTCCAGCGGTGCAGCTCTGGCCTCTGATACCAAGAACCTGAATTATCAACCTTCTGGATCTTGCAAGGTTCAGAAGCAGAGAAACTGTTGGTGTTTCTGGTACCGGACCATGGGGACCAACACATAATCGTACCCATCTCTCACAGTGCCAGTAGTAGCATTGAAGTCGCCCAGAACAATGATGTGTCCCTTGGAGGACACTGGTCTAAAACAGAGCCCGAGTTTGGCGTAGAACACTCCTTCTCTTCAGTTTTACGCATCTCGGTAGGAGCGTACACGCAACAAGAGACATGAAACTCAGAGTGTGTTTCATCCTCACCCCCCATTATACGCTCATCAATCGGAGAACCTCAACAACTGAGGGCTGCATTTTTGCTGGAGATGCCTATAGCTACCCCCCGTACACGGTGCCATTGCTCATGCCGGACCAGTAGTGGGTGTAATCCCCACTGCTAGTCTCCCACTGCCAGGCCTCCTCGTCTCAGAGAGTCCCACTATATCCACCCTCAGCTACTGAGCTCGCCCATAGGAGAGGTAGTCGATGATCGTCTGAGAGGCTCAGAACGTTCCACGAGCCCACACGAAGAACCCTCAGCAGGTTGATCCCAGGAGTGATTCGACGGGCAGGCGCCGCTTCTGCACCGCCCCGGCCACCCCCATAAGAAAATTTTTTGTTGGGCTAGGGGGCCCTGATTTATAGTGCAGGATTCCCGAGGGCTTTGCCCCGCACTCGTCATAGGCAGACCCCTCTCCTGCGTCGGCATTGGAGGTGTCTGCATGGTCGGGCCCCCCGGCAAAACCGGGTCGGGGGCGCGATTACCACGCCCCCGGGCCCTCACCTCTTAGAATGTTAGTGGCTAGTTTTGGTTTTTACAGGGGGGGGTTTGAAACCCCCCCCCCAAAACCTCTGGTCGGGGTTTGGGCTTATGCTCCCCCGGGCCGGGGCGCAAAACCCCCCTGTAGGGATTAACCCCGGGCCCCCACTGACTGACTGACTGTATATATGAATGATTGATTAGGGGCATCGAGCGGGTTTAAAAAGGCCCCTGTTTAAAGGGGGGCCGGTTCAAGTAGGAAATTTTTCCCCAATAAAAGATGCGAAGAGGCTAAAGAAAACAGCACGCACGCGCCAACAATCCCCCTTTCCTCATTTATTCTTCCCCTCTCTCTCTCCTCTCTCTCTCTCTCTCTCTCTCCTCTCCCTCTCTCTCTTTTCTCTCTCTCTCTCCTCTCTCTCCCCTTTTCTCTCTCTTTCTTCCCCCTCTCTCTCTCTTCCTCCCCCCTCCCCTATTTTCTTCATAAGTTTTGTGTTGAGCAAGTATTTTATGCAACATTTGAAATTTGATGTCTAAGGTTTTTGTAAAAACTCCCCTCAGTGATGCCATCTTTAAATTTTTTTTCCCTCGAAGGTTATGATAATTATTAATAAAAGAATAACACAAGGTGGAGGTAGGCCTCTATCTTCACAAAATTTTTCGGGGCCAATACTATTAAAAAGTTTTTTTTGAAATTTGTCCATTGAATCTTTTCCCTTGAAATTACCCAACCCCCAAAATTTTTTTTTGGCTGATATAAGACCCCTAATCTAATTTTGTGATTTTATTGCATTTTTAACTATATCATTACCACTTTATAAAATCTGGACCCTATTTTATTTGGGAACTTTAATTTTAAATTTTTTAAATCAAAAATAAAAAAAAAAGCTCAAATTTTGAAAAAATTGTTCCATAGTTACACTTCTTTTCCACAATCAAAAAACCCAACAGTGAAACTAAAAGGGGCCACAACATTGATCATTCTGGACTAATAATTTGATAAATTTAACAAGTGGGATAAATTTAACTCAATTAGTGATCTTTTTCCCATTTATAGCATTTTTCGTAGTCAATGAAGTTATACTTCCAACACAGTGACTTTCACAAAAAAAGAAAAATAGACTTGGAAAAAATATGATTTCAAAGAGATTAGCAAAATTAACTGGAATCAAATCATTGGATTGTGAGTAAATGATCTTTTTGATAAAAAAATTGAATAGTTTTTAGAATTGTACAATAAGCATTTTCCCATTGAAAACAAAAAAAATCAAAAAAAAAGCATCAAGGAAAACTAATTACACCCCCTTTAAAAAGTTGATCAAAAAACGGAAAAAACTCAAAGTTTAAATCCCAAAAGGGCCCCTTTAAAATAAAAAATACTTTTAAATTTTTTAGAAAAAAATTTGAGGGCCAACAAAAAAAACAGAAAAAAAGAAAAATTTTAAAAAAATAGATTCAATCATGTGGGGACCTAAAAAAAATATGGGACAAAATCAACAACCTACGGGTAAAAAAAAACCTGGGATATCCCCTTCTTTTTTGTAAGGGCGATAAAATCACGATAATAAAAATGTGGTAGGTATTTAATAAATTTAGCAGTATGGGTAGCACCTTGCAAAAACATTCAAGAAAAAAGAGCCATTTAAAATAATTTTCCCAGAACATCCCTTTTTTTTTTTATTTAAGCCCTAAACACCACTGAAATAAAAACATATTAAAAATTGAAAGTTACATCTCCGGGCCATGATAAAAAAATGAAAAAAAAAAAAAGAAGCTCGAAAAAATTTCACCATTTCTAGTATTCATTATAAAAATCTTTAAAGAGGGTACCTTTCCAGATCGAAAAAATGCTCAAAATTGCCCCTTTTTCAAGAAAGGTGACAATTCTTTAATGAAAAATTATAGCCCAATTTCAATATCCCAAAGCTTTAGTTAATTTTTTAAAAAGTAAGGTAATGAGAAAAGGGGTTACCTCTCAAAACACTAAATTTAAAATCCAACTAAACAGGGATTCCTCCCCATTTTCCAGAATTAGCGGTCTACCATATTTGCGAACTTTTTACAATGCACTGGACAATAAAATGCTACAAAAACATTTTTGGACCTCACAAAAGATTTGACACAATTTCTCACACAATCTTTTACCCAAATTATCTATCTATGGAATAGTGGATGCTCAAAAAATGGGTTTAAAATTATTTAAGTCTAAAAGCAATATACATCAAAAATAATCATCTTCCTTATAATGCTCAATGTGGAGTACCTAGGGTTTCAATTTTTGGCCGTGCTTTTTTTTAAATTCATAAAAGACATCTTTTTTAGCAGAAAAACTTGAATTCATACTTTTCGGATGATTTCCACAATCTTTTTTAAGGCCCAAACTTGAAAAAATTACAATTCATTGAATTTTAAGAAATTAAAAAAAAGTTTAAATTGGGTTAGGCAAAAAAATTTAAATTAAATTTAATAAAACTTTTTTATGGTCTCCAGTCCCCTTATGACTAGCCTACACACACAAATAAAAATAAAAATTTTTTACATTACTGAGGTTTTCGAATTTAAATTTTAGGGAAATTAGATAGTAAGTTTAAATGGAAAAAACATATTGATTGGTAAATCAGGGTATCGTTATACACACATACTTTTACAGACAAGGCACTATTTGAATGTAAATTTTTACTAAAGTTTATTTTCCCCAATAATCCCACTTTTATATTGTTCTCTTTATGGGGAGGTGCCTATAAAACCTTTTGAAGCCCCCTTTTATTAGTCAGAAAAAATTTACTGTTATGTTCTTTAAAAATCGTTATACCTACCATCAATTTTTCCGAGACTTCAATTATTAAAACTCCAGATTCATACTCCTTCAAACAATTTTTTTTACTAAAACCATACACCTTTTCCTTTTGACCTGGGGGTTTCAGAAAACCCTACAATGTAAACCCCAAGACCACATGATTTCGATCCATTGTCAGGGCATCACAGCCAAAAGAGTATCTTGCAAGAGGAACTAAAACTGGAACAACTTACCAGAACATTTTATTACGATAAAACTTAAAAACTTTCAAAAATAACTTTTTAAAAAAGCAGCTTGACAAAAACAAAAAAAGAAAAAAATTTTTAAAATCTTTACAACCCCAAAAGTCAATTTTTGGGTTTTTTTTTTATGGTTTTAAAGATTTTTTTTTTTTATGCATTTAAAAAAGATTGGTTTTTCTATTTTAAAATTTCCCTATTATCCTCCCCTAAAAATTATATTTCAAAAGGCCTACCAGTCCTGCTATGTTATTATGTATTTAGCTTTCAGGTCCTATAAAAAACTTCGGCTTATTTGGCCTGGCTTTATACTTTTGATATTTTCAATTTTACAAAATAATGGAAATAAAAAATACAATACAATAAAAATATCCTTCTCTCTCTCTTCTCTCTCTTCTCCTCTTCCTCCTCTTTTTTTTTTTTTTTTTTTTTTTTTTTTTTCTCCTTTCTTTTCCCCTTCCTCTTCTCCTCTTCGCTCTTCTCTCTTCCTATCTCTCTCCTCTTCCTCTTCTCTCTCTCTCCCTTTTCTCCTCTCTTCTCTCCCCTTTCCTCCTCTATCTTTTCCTCTCTTCTTCCTCTCTCTTCTCTTCTCTTCTTCTCTCTCTCTCTCTCTCTCCCCTCTCTCTCTCTCTCCTCTCTCTTCCCCTCTCCCCCTTCTTCTCTCTCTCTCCGAGATTTATCGGTCCCTTGAATTTTTTCTCGTCAGAGAGAAGAGAGAGAAAGGGAGAGAAAGGAAAGAGAGAGGAGAGAGAGAGAGAGAAGGAGAAAGAAGAGGAGAGAGATTAAAAGGGGAGAAAGGAGAAAGAGAGGAAGAGAGAGAGAGAGAAGGGGGGGGAAGTTTATACATCCAGTTCGAAAAAATTTCACCGTATTATCCTCTCAAGCTCCTGCCCTTCCTTCTTTTTTACTCCACTTGTTCTTTCTTTCTTCTCTTCTTTATTCCTTCCTAATGTCTTACATCCTTTCTGCCCCTCGTTCTCTTCTCCTACTTCAATATTCTTTGGCCGAGGTTCCTATTCATTATATTTTTACTCCATCTGTTTCCTTTCCTTCTCATCTCATTCTTGCATCCTTTTCACAAATCCATACTTTCCTCTTCCTTTTCTTTTCTCCCTTCCTCCATCCCTCCAGCTCACGGAGAGGCATGGCCAGCGCCCGAGTGAGGCCATAGTCACGGGCATGGGTAACGAATTTTAAGATTAATAGCGACGTAAAAATTGTGTACCGTGAAAACGTCTTAAATTTGCGGGCTGGATCTCTCTTCCACACGCACCAATGGGGTGGAGTGAGAGGGGGGAAGGCAGGCAGGTTGAGGTATGAAGGAGGGGGGGGGGGGAGATAGAGGTCTGGATGTGAGAAAAGAGAAAAGGGAAAATTTAGAGAGATAAATTGAAATGCAAAATACTCATTGTAAATTCTGTGTTTGTTTATGTTTCGGTATGTTTAACAGTTTGTGCGTTTGTGTGTGTGTGTGTGTGTGTGTGTGTGTGTGTGTGTGTGTGTTTTTGTGTGTGTGTGGTTGTGTGTGTGTGTGGTGTGTGTGTGGGGTGTGTGTGGGGTGTGTTGTGTTGTGTTTGTGTGTGTGTGTGTTGTGGGGGGTGTGTGTGTGTGTGGTTGTGTGTGTGGGGTGTGTGGGTTGGTGTGTTGTGTGTGTGTGTGTGTGTGTGGTGTGTGTGGTGTGTGTGTGGTGTGTGTGTGTGTGTGTGTGTGTGTGTGTTTGTGTGTGTGTGTGCGGGTCCGTGTGAGTGAGTGTGTGTGTGTGTGTGTGTGTGTGTTAATCTTTGTGTGTATTCATCTAGTTGTATTTTACAGGGCTTGAGCAACGCTCGTATGGCCCCGTCTCCATATCATTCATATTAATGATATCAATTCCTTTAAGGATCTTAATAAGTTTATATCAAGTCCAAAAGGATTCTACGATCTATTAAGGAAAACATAATAAGTTTCCTCAGCCTCTCTTCATAAGAATAATTTCGCAGAGTTGGAATCAGTTTGGCTGCTCTTTTTTGAACGGATTCCAATTTGGCTTCACGTTTTTCGAAACAAGGCGATTAAAATTGAACGGCATATTCTAAGTGCGGTCTAACCAAAAACGTGTATAATTGTGTCGCTATTTTAAGGGTTTTATGTTCAAAGATGCGTTTAAATTAATGAAGCCCAACATCATATATGAGCTCAACTCGCTCAGCACGAATATTTGGCGTACTCGGTACCTGTGCAGGAGGACAAAGATCCGGATCTTCAAGTCGCTTCTGATCGCTGCTATGGTTGTGAGACATGGACAATAAAAGCGACTTGAAGAGGCGAATCGATGCCTTTGGTAATAAGTGTCTTCGCAAAATCATGGGGTATCGCTGGGATGATTACGTGTCAAATCAGCGATTACACCGTGAGACTGAATCGATACCAATTTTATGCATAGTCCGTCTCTGCCAACTTCGGCTACATAGGCATGTGGCACGCTACTCTGAAACCGATCCTTCCCATCAGGTTGTATCTGTAAGAGACAATCTGGCGTGGAGAAGGCCAAGGAGGCGCCCACAAGGCTCGTGGCTGGGGCAAGTTGATGTTTCATGTCGAGAGTTGCTTGGTATGGGAAGGCATTCTGCATGGGAAGGCATTCTACATTCCTCATAATTTTCAGCGAACTTATTCCGATACTCCCGGAGGAATATTGCAATTTCATCCTTGAGCTCTGCAATACGGGTCAGGGTTTTCCAACGTGAGAGCCACCGCACTTCAGTATTGAAGAGAAGGACTTTATATTCTCTTCCCATCATCACACACTTTAACACTCTGTGTCTGTGGTTTAAGGGACGACCCCGGATGAAATTCACAACTTGAACACAGACAGATAGAACTTTTTTTAAATGAGGCGGCAACGTCTATGCAGCCAAAGCATGGCGATGGAGAACACAGTGCTTTATGATGATATCTGGTACCCTCTCCTTTACCAAAGCAGTAAAGCCAGACCTATTCCCTATCATGGCTGGGGCACCATCTGTGCAGACCAACCCTACCTTCTCCCACTTGATCTGATGATTCTCAAAGAACTCGTCCAAGAGTCGGAATACATCCGCTGCCTTCGTCGACGTTTGCAATGCCTCGCAGGAGAGGAATTCATCTTTAATTTCACCATCCCTGATGTACCGGGTATACAAAATCAGTTGACTCATGTTGGTAGCATCAGTTGATTCTTCCAATTGGAGACTGATGCAGATGGGACTGTCCATAATCTCCTGAACAATCTGGTCCAATATGTCACAACTCATATATGCAACTTTCCCTGTGATGACATCGTTGGACAGAGGCACTTCTTTCATCTTCTTGGCTGCCTCTGTTCCAAGAACCAGTTCTACCATCCGAATGGTGCATGGCTTAACCAGGTTTTCCGGAGCCGAATGCGAAGCCTTCTCCCTGATGCACTGGTATGCCACTTTATAGGAAGCTTGCAGATGGGATTTCTGCACTGCCTTGAATCCATGTCGGGGTAGTGTGCCTTTCTGGTCATATCTAGCCCTCTTAGCCTGCAATCGATAGTCTGTTTATGTTTTGCAGCTGGATGCTTCACTTGGTGTTCTCGGAGTCTAGCATGCTTCAAATTTGAGTTGCAAATAATGAAAAGGCAGGTCATACATTGTGCCCGGTCTGGTCCTCCACGATCATCCAGGAGTGCAGTGAAGCCATACGTGACATATTCGTCATTTCATTTACGCGACTTTGGCATTGCAGAATCACACAAGCCTATGGATAAAACAAAGAAGCTGTAAGCAAAACAGCACCAATATAACTTAGACATTTGACCTTCAAAATTAAATTGATCGATGTTTTGACCATAGGTAACGTTCCCCCCCCAAAAATACTTCATAAAATCGGAGCAACTACTTTATGAGTGATGTTAACAGATAAATAAACAAACAGACACAGACGAACACATAGTATTATTCCACCTACGGGGCTATCAATCAATCATTGGAGGCATACGCCGGGGGGCACGTTGCCTCGCCCACCCTACGACGCCACTCCCGGCGGTCACCACGCGCGGGTCCCCATGCTGGCTCCTTTCCCATACCAAGCAGCTCTCGACAAGAAACATCAACTTGCCCCAGCCACGAGCCTTGTGGGCGCTGCCTTGGCCTCCTCCACGCCGGATTGTCTCCTATAGATACAACCCGATGGGAAGGATCGGTTTCAGGGTAGCGTGTCACATGCCCTTATGGCCGAAGTTGGCGCTGACGGACTATGCAGGTAATAGGCCTCGATTCAGTCACATGGTGCAATCGCTGATTTGACACGTAATCATTCCAGCGATACCCCATGATTCTGCGAAGACACTTATTACCAAAGGCATCGATTCGTCTCTTCAAGTCGCTATTTAGTGTCCATGTCTCACAACCATGGAGTAAGACAGGGATCACAAGCGACTTGAAGATCAGGATCTTTGTCCTCCTGCACATGTACCGACAACGCCAAATACTCCTGCTGAGCGAGTCCATAACACCGTGGCTATGCCAATCCGCCGTAAGACTTCTTGACGTGACCCACCGTCATCAGTGATATATCAGTGATATCAGCAAGTTTGCTGATGATACTAAGGTAGGTAGGATTACTGGATCACAGACTGATGTTGCAGGGAGACTTAGATAAACTTAATGAGTGGGTAGTCAGATGGCAGATGGAATTTAATATTGAGAAGTGCAGCGTTATGAATGTTGGTAGAAAAAACTCTGTTAATAGATACACCATACGCAATGTATCGCTAAAAAGATCAGAAGGTGAGAAAGATCTTGGAGTGAGGGTGAGCTCCGACCTCCGACCTAGGATTCAATGTATTGAGGCTAGAAATAGAGCTAATAGGGTGTTAGGATATACCGGAAAGGTGGTACAGTATACTTGAATATTATGAGGGCAGGAACATGAGATGAGATGCTGGTGGCGGGCGTGTTGGTAGCGTCGTTGTGGTAACTAGTGGCACGAGCGGCAGGCTCAGAGGAGTGGTGTGGTCAACACGTGTTCTGAGGTCTGTGTATGTCTAACGAGTGTCTCTTAAAGATACGTGCATGGGTATGAGGAATAATTACCAATTTGTAGACAGAAGATGAATATATTTCTCAGCAGAAGTGGAATACAGGAACAGTTGAATATGTTGGGCGTGGGCGGCACACGTGGCCGCCCCCGACGAGACGAAGCCGTATGCGTGACCTATGTATGAGTGAAGAGTCAGTGTCGAGTTGAATGTGGTCTCCCGGGCAGACGCGTCAACCACCTTTATAGACAGGTCAAGGAGCGCGGAGAAAAGACACCTGGCTAATGGGGGCGTGACATATAGGAAAATTCCTCTAAACAGCTGCCTAGTCGGCGTAGGTCAAAAAAAGGTGCTAAGACAGTAATTGGAGAGAGTAATTGGAGAGAGTACAGTACAAGGATTCATTACCAGAAGTGTTAAAAGTAGAAGTGCGGAAGTTATGCTAAAGCTTTATTTGGCTCTAGTCAGACCTCATCTAGACTATGCGGTTCAGTTTTGGTCTCCATATTACAGGATGGATATAGCCTTGTTAGAATCAGTGCAGAGAAGGATGACCAAAATTATTCAAGGGATGCGTAACTTTAGTTATGAGAAGAGATTGAAGCTATTAAATTTACACTCACTCGAGAGACGCAGAGTAGGGGGCGATCTGATAGAAGTTTTTAAGTGGATAAAGGTATTTAATAAAGGAGAGGTAGGAAAAGTTCTTACATCTATTAACCAGGGTAGAACAAGAAGTAACTGATTCAAGCTGGAAAAGCGTAGATTTGAAAAAAGAAATAGGGAAAAACTGGTTCACAAATAAGGTGAAAAATGATTGGAATGGACTCAGTAGACAGGTAGTTAGTGCAGAGTCATTAGAGAGCTTTAAAGGGAGGCTGGATAAATTCATGGATGGGGATGAAAAGTGGATGTAGGTTGTGTTAAGTAACAGGAACTACCTCGTGTAGGTCTCACGGCCTCTTGTAGCTTCCTTATTTTCTTATGTTCTTATGTTCTAACCTACCTCTCCATTCACTTCCGCAAGCATTGTCGGGTAAGTAACACATATAGATTACATGAAGTGCTCCTTGGAGGAACTCAACCTGTGTATAGTGGGCGTGTCCAAAGGTGTCCAAAGGAGGAACCAAACAAAAATACAGAAATTCACATCGCGGCAAAACATCACGAACCATGTGCAGTATTTTGCTAGATTGTATTGGTTGTGGTTGTCAAAAAAGATGGTAAGAGGGGTAAAT
>JACEEZ010013647.1:0-12199 GCA_016584305.1 Chionoecetes opilio
AAAAATTCTGTTTTTTTTCCCAAAAAATCAAAGGGCCCCAAAAGGGGGGCCACTTTTTAAACCAAAAGGTTCTTAAAAAACCCCGGGAAAAAAATTTGAAAAAGGGGGGGTTTTTAAAAGGGGAAAAAATTTTATTTTTCCAGGGGCACTTTCGGGTAGTTGGGTCCCAAAACCCCCAAGCAGTGGGGCCGAATTTTTTAACCCCCTTGGGTAATTCGAGCAACCCCCGTGTCCTTTTTTTTAAAAAGATGCAAACCCAGAGGGTGGACCTCTATAAAACCCTAAAGGTCGTTTGCCTGTGTTCCTCCGAGTTTCCTACCCACCGGGCTCTTAGAGTTCGAGTTGGCACATACTGTTTTCTGAAAACTGCTTCCAGGTGGCATTCCCAAGTGCGTCTGAGTGTAGCTCGGTTCCTGTAGCCATCAATGGTAATTTTTGGATGTACTGTCAAAGGGGATTGTTAGTACATTATACGTGGATGATTTATAAATCTCTTTGCTGTTTCCCAGGATGTCGGTTGCAGAGAGAAGACTTCAAACTTGTATGGATAAAGTTTGTGAATGGACAAACGAATCGTGGCTTCCGGTTTTCTCCAACGAAGACTGTAGCGGTCATTTTGCGAAACCCGTGGGTTCACCCCGACCCAGATGTATCTTTACGATAAGAAAAATACCATGTAGGGAAGAGACCCGGTTTCAGGATTCATTTTTGACATAAAACTGACTTGGGTACCTCACCTTCGGCTGTCAAGGCTGATGCCTTCGAACCATGGATCTACTAAAAGTCCTCTCGCCACACCAGCTGGGGAGCTGATCGCGCTACACTCTATATCTCCATCGCCATTATCCTTTCGAAGCTTGAATATGGATATGAAGTGTATTCATCTGCCACACCCACTCGACTGCGGATGTTGGATATTTTAAACACCATGCTCGTGGTGGTTGCTCTGGCAACCGGGGCATTCAGGTCATCTCCCACCCCCAAGTCTATTGGTGGACGCTGGTGTCCTCCCATTAGATCTTCAACGCCAGTCCCTCATGTTGAGATTTTTTGGTACCCGCCTCCAACGCCTTCCTGACTCATAGCTTGCCGTGCTGTGTCTGTGATTCAGGATCGCAATTTACCATGACGCAGAAGCTTACCAAAGCCTCCTAGCTTCCGATTAAAAGTTATTAGGGAAGACGCTATCCTTCCCTGTTCTACGGATCTGCCCGCATAGGCTACGAGAGTCGGTCCATGGCTTTTCCCAGAATTTTCTTCTGCAAAAGACTTCAGATCTCAAAAGGCTCTTTACTCGTCAGGCTGAGCCTGACGTCAATTTTTAGAACACTATTGCACACATCAGGGTTCTGTCCCTGTCTTTACTGGTTCTTTCTTTACTGGTTGGTTTACTTTACTTTTACTGGTTCCAAATCAGACGAAGGAGTTGGATACGGTGTCTTATTCCCATCGTTTAACAGAGGCGCCACCCTTTCCCAAGTGTTTCATCTGTTTTTTACGGCTGAAAAAAGTGCTATTTTATATGCTCATGGTTATTTTTTACCCTTCCGGATGTCTCCCTTTTTCAATTTTTAGTGATTCTTGTAGTGCTCTTCAATCAACTGTAATTTTAACTCTCCCCATCCGCTGGTCAATGCCATCCTGGAATGGCTTTATCTGATCAAGAGGCGAGGGCGGACGGTCAGCTTTTGTTGAGTTCCGGCACATGTGTGTGTTGCCGGTAATGAGGAAGCTGATGCCTTGGCAAACGCTGCAGCTAGAAGACCAGCTCTTATCACATTTTGTAGTGCCGGCTACGGACCTACGCTCGGCAATCCATAGGATCAGTTCACACCAGTTGGCAGGAACGATGAATAATATGGGGGAAAATAAATTACGCACCATCCGCCAAAGTATCGAGGACTGGAGCTACTTTCGATCTCTCCCTCAGATGGGAGACTGCTTTTGCACGATTGCGTATTGGTCACAATCTATACTTGTATGTTTTACCATGGATTCCTCATGGAGAGGGCCATCCTCCTTACTGTGATGATTGCTTGGTCCCCATTAACTGTGCGGCACTTGCTGGTCGAGTGTCCTAGTCTTGGGGACTACGTGAGCAATTTTTGTCCCGGTATCGGGGGGCGGACGGTGCCTACCGTCTCTCCCTGGCGTTGGAGAGAGGGGTTTCTCCCCGGGACATGAGGTCTATACCTTTATTTATAGGGTTGGCCTTCTCAACAGTTATGATGGTCTTTTATTATTTTTTATTATTGCTATTACACTATTGTTTTTTTTATATATTGTTATTTTAAATATTTTGATTTTAAATTTTTTTTTTTTTTTTTTTAATATTACTTTTACTGTTCTTTTGTAAACAGGCGTCAATAACTCCGCAGTTTGCGGCGCCTCAAAAACTATAATAAACTATCTATCAAACTTGAAACAATTGTATGTGGACGGGGTAACTGGGAAATTTAAACCCGTGTTGGTTTCCCCATAATGGTACTTGTAACAACTTTTACTGCCGTGAACTCGCGTGCAGCGTCCTGCATTCGGTCAGCGGTTCGAGCTCACTAAGTTCGACCTGGCGTAGTGGCGCTTTGTATAGTCAATAACCTTGTAGTTGGTACTTGCAAAGTGTCAAAGTGTCTAGATAGGATCAAAGTATTTTATCCTTGAGTACTTTAAATTAACATCATGGCGGAAGGCAAGGTTAGGGATCCATTACTTCTGGTGTATTGTAATATTGATAAGTGCAGCGTTATGAATGTTGGTATAAAAAATCCGGGTAATAGATACACCATACGCAATGTATCGCTGAAAAGATCAGAAAGATGTGGGAGTGAGGGTGAGCTCAGACCTCTGACCTAGGAAACAATGTATTGAGGCTAGAAATAGAGCTAATACGGTGTAGTCAGGCAGATAGTGAAGAGAGTGAGATTGAGAGTGCTGTGAAGTGTGGGGCAGGTGTATCCGGCTTCTTTCCTGTGAATACAGTAGTGAGGCAAGGGTGCGTCCTTGCCCACATTCTTTTCAACGCTTGTATGGACTGGGTATTGGACAAGGTTGTAGATCAAAGTGGATGTGGAGCATCCGTCGGCAACACCAAGATCACTGATCTTGTTTTTGCCGATGATGCAGTAATCTTTGCTGAGTCGCTGGAGGTCCTGGTGATGGCTCTCGATGCGCTGCACGAGGAGGCAAAGCCTTTGGGACTTGAGGTCTCCTGAGCCAAGAGCAAGACCAAGGTCCAGGTGTTTGGAGACTTACTAGATGAAACAGTACATTCTGTTCATGCGTGTGGCGAGGACATTGAGATCTTGGAAAGTTTTACATACCTTGGTAGCGCAGTCCATAATGACGGCGGGTCACGTCAAGAAGTCTTACGGCGGATTGGCATAGCCCACGGTGTTATGGACTCGCTCAGCGGGAGTATTTGGCGTTGTCGGTACCTGTGCAGGAGGACAAAGATCCGGATCTTCAAGTCGCTTGTGATCCCTGTCTTACTCTATGGTTGTGAGACATGGACACTAAATAGTGACTTGAAGAGACGAATCAATGCCTTTGGTAATAAGTGTCTTCGCAGAATCATGGGGTATTGCTGGGATGATTACGTATCAAATCAGCGATTGCACCGTGAGACTGAATCGAGGCCTATTACCTGCATAGTCCGTCAGCGCCAACTTCGGCTATATGGGCATGTGGCACGCTACCCTGAAACCGATCCTTCCCATCGGGTTGTATCTTGAAGAGGTAATCCGGCGTGGAGGAGGCCAAGGGGGCGCCCACAAGGCTCGTGGCTGGGGCAAGTTGATGTTTCTTGTCGAGAGCTGCTTGGTATGGGAAAGGAGCCTGCATGGGAACTCGCGCGTGGTGACCCCCGGGAGTGGCGTCGTAGGGTGGGCGAGGCGACGCGCCCCCCGGCGTATGCCCCCAATGATTGATTGATTGAGGCAGATAAGGTGTATCCATCATAAGAATTGTGGGTTTAGACGTACAAGCATGAAATTTGGCACAGGCATAGATAATAATCTAATGAATAATTCCAGATATGGACCCACCGCGAAAACGTCCTATGGTAGCCGTGGCGGCCATTTTACAAAATGACCGTTGTGACCGCGATTATTTTTAACCGGACGACACACATGCGACACAAATGCTTCTTTATGTTCTAATGAAATGACTCTAGATACACATATATGCCATAATTGTATACTCCAAATGACCACAATTTGCATTTATGTTGCCAGCAATGTCAATTAACCCACCAGGGAGCGTAATAAGGGCTGACTCATCAAATTTCGGAACCTCCGCGTTCAGGAGTCAATGTTTCAGTGAAATTACAGGACCAAATTAACTAGTTGACAGGTAAGTACATATTTATTTTAAGTAAACCACTATTATCTATGACTGTGCCAAATTACATGCTTGTACGTATAAACCCACAATTCTTATGATGGATACACCTATCTGCCTGACTAAATGGGGGCAAGGTCTAGAGTGCATATTGGCGTGTAAAATGTTTACTCCACGAATGGGGCAAGGTCTAGAGTGCATATTGGCTTGTAAAATGTGGATGTGGAGATTGCCATCACTCGTCATAGGAGATGGACAGTCCGAGATCAAACAGCATCTCAATCAGGTCACGTTTCCGAGTCCTTGCATGGACTGTGAGTCCCATGTAGATGGGCAATGGGGTTTCTCTGTCTTTGTTGTGACGCACAGTAGTACTACCCACTCTGCGACGGATGGAGCTATTGTACTGCAACAACTGAGCTGTGCTGAGGGCTGCTTGGGTTACACCATCACCTGATTGAGACTTGATGTGTGGGCCGTCGAGGATCATGGCCACCAAAGTCAACAGTGACTGAGGTACTGATTTTACTTGGCAGTCCTCATCAAATGAACCTGTGAATGTAGCTGCAGTTTGGAACATTTCTCTACGTACTATCTTCGCTGCCCTTGCGAGACACAAGACATATGGCTTCGTCATCGTAGTCTTCTTTGCAGACTTTACGGAGGCAGGTCCTACATCTTTATCAAATGCAAGTAGTATATCACCCCTTCCTTATGAGCCGTAAGGTATGGGATTTGGGCCAGGATACGATTTTTTAACTCTGTGCTATGTTGTCTGACATGCTGACATCTTCTGTTTATCTTGTAATGATTTAAATTTGTTATAAAGTGAAACAAGACACCTTGGATGATATTTTGCATCTTGTGCGACCATGTCCCCAGCACTCAATTTTGCAAGTAGCTTCTCGTCCTGCAGGTCTAATGCACATCTACGTACGCGGGAGTCTAGACGAAAAGTTGATGCCTCACTGAGTGGTTCGGAAGTTGACACATCTTCGCATAATGACGGTTTTGAAGTATGAAAAGCCTATTTTTGGGTCCCTGACAGAGCTAGTGCACTAAGCTATAGGATAGGAAAGATCGCCACCCAGGGCAAACCCTGGGTATACAGGCAACCAATACCAACATCTGGTTAGGTAACCAGGCTACACATAGAAGAACTGAAAGAAAAAGAAACATACGTCTGGCAACGCCGTGCCATCCTGACCGAGGCCGGCTGCCGCCAGCCGGCTCGGAGCCATCATAACCATCCCAATAATCATCCCCGGGGAGAGGGGCTGAAAACTTGGCGGGGAAGGAAGGGTGGGAGGCCGAAGGCCGTGCACTAGCTCTGTCAGGGACCCAAAAATAGGCTTTTCATACTTCAAAGCCGTCATTTTAGGTCCCCTTAGAGCTAGTGCACTAAGCTACCTGCCACTTGGAGACGGGGCAAGAAGCCCCCGACCCCCGCGGGGAGGCAAAAGAGCAACTGCACAAGAACAAAACGATACCACTAGTATACTCACCCGAATCAAGCGGAGACGTCAATGGGAGGCCCGGCGTCCACCACCCCAGCCCCTCCGGACGGAGGGAGTCCCAGGGCAACACAGGGGAAGTCCACGACGGAGTGGGACAGGTAACGAGCCACGAAGCACGAGGCCGTACTCCACTGTCCCCCTTCCCGTACCCTCTCCAAGGAATGGGTGCGGAGGAAGGCCAGAGACGCAGCAACACCCCGGACGTCATGGGCGCGAGGGGCGTGACCCGGATCCGCCGACTCGATGACGCCCCGGAGTCGGCCGGCAATCCCCCTGGTGGTGAGGGGACGACCAGTGACAGGATCGCGGAACAGGAACTGCAGGTTACACGCCCAGGGCTCGAAAAGCATCCAGGTAACACCGGAGCGCCGAACCGGGCACAAGGGGTGTGAGGCGTCCCCAGCAGACCAAGCCGGAACGACGACCGGTTGGAGACGGTGGTCCTGCCGCTCGTTCTTACCCAGCACCTGGGCGAGAGGGAGAGGGAGACAGCGGAGCCGTCCCGCGAGAAGGTCGTCCACTGGGGGAAACGGGTCAGCGCCCTCAGCTGAGAAGCCCGAAACCCCGTAGCCAGGGCCACCAGGAACAAGGCCTTCTGAAGGAGGCGAGGTCCGGCAGCGTCCGACCCAAACTGGTCGCCCTGCAGGAACCGGAGAACCTTCTCCAGGACCAGAAGGGACCAGGACGACGGGGAGGGGGGTTTTTGGTGGAACAAAACCTCTTCAACAGGGTCACAGAACGCCGGTCCAGGACCGAAACCCCAACCGTATTTGAGGGGTCAGCCAGGGCCGCAAGGTGAGTGGAGAGAGTAGCGGAGGACCTCCCACGGTCGTGGGCCAGGAAGGAGAGGAAATCCAGGACGACCGATTCAGAGACGTCGCGGAGGCCCTTGAGTTTGAGGAACGACTGAAAGGCCTTCCAGTGAGACTGATACTGTCTCGTAGAGGACGGGCGAAGAGCCGCCAACATGTCCTCCGCTACCGCGTCCGAGACCGTCCGACGGAGAGAGGTACGGAGAAACTCCAGGCGTGTAGCTTCAAGGTGGAAAGAAGCCTGGCCGGGAGCTCCTCCAACAAAGCGAGGGCCCCTAGAGGAACCGGGGAGGGACACCAGGCCTTCAGTTCGGAGAACCACGGTTGCGCCGGCCAGAGAGGAGCCACCATGGTCACCTTGCCCCTGTAGGAACGCAGTTTGTTGCATACCTTCAGGAGGACACTGGTGCAGGGAGGCGGAAACAGGTAAACATGGCGCCACCTGTTCCAGTCTTCCGTGAGGGCGTCCGGGCCTCCCGCAGCTGTCCGGTCCCCCCTCTTCAAAAAGGCCTGTAGTTGGGCAGAGCGGCGGGACGCGAAGAGGTCCACCTCCGGAGTGCCCCACCGCCGACAGAGAGCCCCAAAGCGCTCCGGGTGAAGCTGCCACTCCACCGACGAGCCCCGGAAGCGAGACAGGGCGTCGGCCCACACATTCTCCACTCCCGGCAGGAACCTGGCAGACAGATGAAGGTGGAAACGGGCCGCCAGGCCGAAGATCTGCTCCGAAAGGACAACAGAAGGGCGGATCTGGATGTCCCCTTGGCGGGCGAGACAGTGGACCGCGGACCATGTTGTCCATCTCGAAGCAGAGAGCCGTCCCTTCTGGGATCGGGTTCGATCGGAGGAAGAGAAGACGGACCAGCAGTTCCTTGACGTTGATGTGGAGTCTGCGCTCCACCCCGGACCACCCGCCGAAACCCTGCCGGCCGTCGGAGGATTGGTAGCCCCACCCGACGTCCGACGCATCCGACATCACGAAGACCGTAGGGGGCGGAGGCAGCCACCCCGTCCACGCGGAGAAACCGCCCTCCACCAACCACTCGTCCAGTAGTTTGAGGGCCAGGGGAGGGACGGGCCGGAGCAAGTCGCGGGGCCGCACCGGAACGGCTGTGTTCACCACCCGGACAAGGCGACGGAGACGAAGGCGGCCTAAGGGATGGACTTCTGCGGCGAAGTTGAGCGAGCCGAGAAGGGACTCCCAATGCCTCCTTGACAAAAAACGGGACACCGAGGCCCGGAAGAGGCGTTGATGAAGCTTGGCCGCATTTTCCCCCGAGATGCGGACCGCAGCTGAACGGGAGTCCCATTGCATGCCCAGCCAAGTAATGCGGGGAGAGGGGGTAAGGACGGACTTTCCCTTGTTGACTAGGAACCCCATCTCCCCCGCCACCGCCAAAGCTCGGTCCAGCATGCGAACCGCTTCCTCCTGAGACGGGCGGACACACCAGCCAATCGTCCAAATACATGAGGCAATTGACCCCTGCAGACACCATCCGCTGAGCCACCACCTTGGTGAGCGCGTAAAACCCTCGGAGCGATGGAGAGCCGAAGGGCAGTCTGGTGAACTGCCACGTGTCCGATCCCACCTGGAAGGCCAGGAAGCGCCGGAACCGAGGATGAATGGGGACATGCCAGTAGGCGTCCTTGAGATCGAGGGACGCCATCCAGTCCCCTTGCCTCAGCCGAAGGCGGACCTGTGCCAAGTCAGCATACGGAACCGGTGGTTGCGCACAAATCCGTTTAGGCGGCTGAGGTCCAAGATAAGCCGCCCCTTCGAAGAGTCCTTCTTGGGTACGATGAAAATGCGGGAAAGGAAGACCTTTCCCCGCGCTCTCCACTACCCCGGAGGAGTGCATGTCCGACACGTGGGCGGCGAGCACTGTGGAGACCGGCGTCCAAGAAGGAGGTCGCCGAAGGGGCGATAGGCAATCCAGGGCCAAGAAAGACCGTTTCGGACCACCCTGGCGGCCCAACCTCTCTGCGGCCAGGCTGCCCGAAACCCGGACAGGATGCCCTGGAAGGGAGGCTCAGAAGCGAGAGCGACCCTTGGAGAAGGCTTGTGGACAGTAGCGGGCCCCGAGCGAAAGGCCCGAGACCCAGAGCCCCTGAACCCGGAAGGCCCACCCCGACTGGGACGACGAGGATCCTGGGGCCATCCACACGGGGGTGAGCACTCCTGGACTGCCCCTCCCGACGAGAGGAGCCCCGACGACCACTGCTGGACCCCCTCCCGGAAACCCCCGGCCGAGACGGTCTGGGGGCCGGAGTAGACACCAGAGTGACGGTGGGGGGGATTGAGGCGAGACACTGCTGCAAGGAGGGCTCCGACAAGACCTCCGAATCGAAGGGACTAATCCGGAGAATCTGCTGTCGAGTCAGCTCCGGCAGGCCCGAAAAGCCTCGCGCCGAAGAGCCAAGCGGGCAGTGACGGCCCTGTCAATGGCAGGGCGGACCGTCGGGAGGAGGGAGGCGCCAAACGCATCACAGGCGGTCGACAAAGCCCGACAGACATCCGACCGGGAGGCCGGGGAGAGGGAAGAGTGATCCACGGCGAGGGAGGAGAGCCACTCCGCCAGCTGACTGAAGAAGGCAACAGAAGAGGTCAACAGGGAGGCGTGTTGCCGCTCCTGAAAGTCCGGCGAAAAAGCTCCTCCTTCACCGGTTTGCGCCCGCCACGGGAGGTCCTTGGAGAAAGCCGGGAACACCCGGGGGAAATCAGCATCACACGTGGAAAGCCACCAGAGGCCGGAGAGAACGCGGATCGGGGCCCAGGACGGAGAAGGACCCCGGTTCACACTGGTGGTACCCGCTCTCCACACTTCGGCAGGGTCCAGCCGGCCTTCATCCAGGGCAACCGTTCTTGGCCCCGAGAGAAAGCCACCTGGCATCCTGGCTTCCCTCCACGCACGGGAAGCCATCCCTGACCAAACTAGGCTCAGCCAGTAAGGAGCCAGAGCATCCAAAGCGGCCGCCGAAGAAACCGCAGGCTGCTTCGAGGGAGCGTTCAGGCGAGAGAAAGGAATCCGGCGGTAGAGGTAGGACTCCTTCCCCCATCCTCCCGGAGTGACGCACCTCCAAGTCCGGAACTGGCCCCAGGAGCCGTCCTCCAGACGACCGATGGCAACAGCCGCCCGTCAACCGTCTCACAAGCAATCGACGGTGGCATCGGTGCCCAGGTAAACAGGACGGAGGAAGAATGAGGGAGTCCCAAGGCATCCTCCGCAGCGGGACGAGGGGAAGTGCACCTAGAAGGCACCTCAGAAGAAAAAGGCGGAGGAAGGCCCGGTGGACAGGAAGCCAGGGGCGGAAGTCCCCGACCGTCGTCGCTTGGGCACGGGTAGGGCAGCATCCTCTTCCCGTCGGAGCACACCAGGTAGTCATCCTCGACTACCACAGACTCAGAAGGAGGCACCGGTGAGAGGGAGAGCAGGCGAAGGGGACCTGCGACGCCTCGGTGTCGGAGAATGGGCCCAGAAGTTAAGTGGCCTCTCATTCTTGCCATGAAGGAGTTCACTGAAGTCATCCAAGCCGACAACCCCGGAGGCACAGGAGGTGAGGGTGGGGAAGGCCCAGGAGACGCCTGACCAGCCGTAGGAGCCACAGACCCAGCCGGTAAGTCCTCGACCTGGGAGTCGCGGTCATGGTGAGGAACTGAGGAGACCGCCAGATCTTGCTCCACCGTCAGCACGATCGACGCCGAGCTCATGGAAGCAGAGGCAGGGGGTCGGGAGTGCGAGACGAGGAGGAAATGGACGACTTGGCGAGGCCCAGCCGAGAACCCAGAGGCCGGTCCGCCCAGGACAGACGGAAGTGGCTGCGTTGGCGAGACTTCAAAGCCTTCGACCACCACTCCTTGAGGTCAGCATAGGCCTCGCCGGTAAAGGAGGGCACACCCCCTCCGGGAGGATGAGCCGCAGCCATCCACAGCATACCGGCAATCGGCGGGACGAAAAAGGTCCGACAGAAGGCACGGGGCGTGCGAGGAGCAGAACTTGTGGCCTCGGGACCTAAAAGACACCGAGCAGCCCTGGGCCTCACAATTGATCCGCTGGAAAAGAAGGGTAAATAGTGAGGGGGAAAGGGACTAGACGCAACACGAAACGCCCCCAAAACCCCACCTGCATCGCCACACGCACTGCCCCGACCCCCAGGTAAGTGGATGGTTGGGGGAGGGGGGGGTCGACGTGGCAGCCAGGACGCTCACTCCCCTACCCGGCCCATGGGAGGGTCCGGGCGTTGGAGCGGGGAAGGTTGGGCACCAGCAAGAGCGACGTAACCATCCGCCCATCTCAGCGCACACGTGGCAGGCCAGGGGCGTGGCAGACCAGGAACCACCAAACCCCCCGCACCAGCCCTTGGGAGGGTCCGGGCGGGGGGGGGCGTGGCTGGGAGAACTACGTAACCATCCGTCCATCTCAGCTTACACGTGGCAGACCAGGTACCACCAAACCCCCCGCACCGGCCCTTAGGAGGGTCCGGGCGGGTGGGGGGGCGTGGCTGGGAGAACTACGTAACCATCCGCCCATTTCAGCTTACACGTGGCAGACCAGGTACCACCAAACCCCCCGCACCAGCCCTTGGGAGGGTCCGGGCGAGGGGGGGGGGCGTGGCTGGGAGAACTACGTAACCATCCGCCCATCTCAGCTTACACGTGGCAGACCAGGTGTCAGGCCAGGGACGCCCTGGCGGGGAATAATGCCCAGGAGAGAAAGGGTGAAAGCCGCGCCCTGGGGCGTAGCTTAACACCACAGACACAGACACCAGCCGAATAAAATATATTTAAGACACAGCTGGCCCCGGCCAGGGATGAAGAATAAACTACACTCATGCCCGTAAACCCTACAGAAGGATTACGAAGCATGAATGGGTAAAAACTTCACACCCACGTAAACACGAAAAAACAGCAGGTGCTTACCATATGGCCTGAATAGAAACAACACGTGTTACAGGAGACGCAGCAGGTGTTGACGCTATGAAGGCAAAAATAAGAATGATGGCTCCGAGCCGGCTGGCGGCAGCCGGCCTCGGTCAGGATGGCACGGCGTTGCCAGACGTATGTTTCTTTTTCTTTCAGTTCTTCTATGTGTAGCCTGGTTACCTAACCAGATGTTGGTATTGGTTGCCTGTATACCCAGGGTTTGCCCTGGGTGGCGATCTTTCCTATCCTATAGCTTAGTGCACTAGCTCTAAGGGGACCTAAAAAAAAAAAACATCCGATGCTGCCACTTCATGATGAGCGACTTGACGAGTGTATTTCTTGGATGTAGTAGCATCAGGGTCGCAACCCTGTGTGCATTTCCTTTTTCTGCTCGTTGTAGTTTTATATTATTGAATTTTGTATGGCAGGATTTGTGTCACCTGGCATTGTTCTCCAGAAACGTAGCTTCAATGCCATTCCCGTCATCAAGGCGTCCTAATTCTAGTGGCATCGGTAATTCGTGAAGTTCATTGAAACGTCTGATGTTAAGCAATGGTAGAATAACCAACTCCAACATCGTGCCGTTTTGATTCTGCTGGGGCATTGCAATTTGG
>JACEEZ010013650.1:0-11028 GCA_016584305.1 Chionoecetes opilio
AGAATAATTTGACACTATAAGTAGCTTACATTACATTAAGCTATAAATAGAGAAAGAGTGAAGAGGTTATCGATGTGAATAACGGGTATTTGCAAGCGTTTCCATAGTTTCTTCTAAACTGTAAGCGTATTGTATTATATACTAGTCGTTTTACTTATCATATTTGTATAAACCATTAAATTGTAGTGTTGTCTCAATGATTTTAAGCTAGTTACATGAGATATAGGCTGTAATTCCTACAAATGGAAGTATAAATACTCTTTTAGAATATTTGCACCTATAAGTAGCTTACATTACTTAAGCTAATAAATAGAAGAGTAAGAGGTTATTTATTGTGATATACACGGTTATATGTGCAAGCGTTTCCTTAGTTTCTTCTAAACTGTACCGGTATTGTATATATACAAGTAGTTTTATTATTATATTGCTATAAACCGTTAAATGTAGTGTTTTCAATGATTTTTAGCTAGTTATCAGTGAATATAGCTGTTTTCCTCAAATTGAAGTAAAAATATCCTCTTTTTAGAATAATTTGTCACCTAGAAGTCGCGTACCATTACATTAAGCCTATTAAATAGAGAGTAAGCGGTTATTTATTGTGATATAACGGTATATTGCAAGCGTTTTTCATAGTTTCTTCTAAACTGTAGCGTTAGTGTATATCTACAAGTAGTTTACTTATTATATTGCTATAACCCAAAAATGTAGTGTTTTCAATGAATTTTAGCTAGTTATCAGTGATAGATAGCTGTTTTCCAAAAGGAAGTATAAAATCCCTCTTTTAGAATACATTGCGCACCTATAAGTAGCGTACATTACATTAAGCTATTAATAGAAGAATAAGAGGGTATTAATTGTGGTTACACGTATATTGCAAGACGGTGTTTCATAGTTTCTTGTAAACGTGCGTTATTGTATATATACAAAGTAGTTTTACTTATTTATATTGCTATAACCCAGAAAATGTAGTTTTTTCAATGAATTTTAGCTAGTATCAGTGATATATAGCATTTCCACAAATTGAAGTATTAAAATCCCTCTTTTAGAAAATTTGCACGTATAAGTAGCTTACATCTACATTAAGCTAGTAAAATAGAAAGAGTAAGAGGTTACTATGTGATATAACGGTATATGCAAGCGTTTTCATAGTTTCTTGTAAACTGTAGGGGTTATTGTATATTTATAAAAGTGTTTTACTTATCATATTGCTATAAAGCCATAAAATGGTCGTGTTTCAATGATATTAGCTATTATAGGTGATATATAGCTGTTTTCCTACAAATTGAGATACAATCCTTTCTTTGTTTAGAAATAATTTTGGCACTATAAGTAAGCTTACATTACATATAGGCTAATAAATGAAGGAGTAAGACGGTTATTTTGTGATATTAACGGTAGATTGCATGCGTTTTTCCATAGGTTCTTCTAAACTTTACCGTAGTGTATATATTACATGTAGTTTTACTATTAGATTGCTATAAAACCATAAAATGTAGTGTTTTTCAATGATTTTAGATAGTTATTCAGTGATATATAGTGTTTTCCTACAAATTGAAGTATAAAATTCCTCTTTAGGAATAATTTGCACCTATAAGTAGCTATATTCATTAAGCTATTAAATATAAGTGTAAGAGGTTATTATTGTGATATAACGGTATATTGCAAAGCGTTTTTCATAGTTTCTTCAAACTGTAGCGTTATTGTATATATACAAGTAGTTTTTACTTATTATATGGCTATAACCCATTAAATGTAGTGTTTCCAATTATTTTCGCTAGTATCAGTGATATATAGCTGTTTCTACAAATTGAATATAAAATCCTCTTTTTTTATAATAATTGCACCTATAAGTAGCTTAAATTACATTAAGCTATAAATAGAAGAGGTAAGAGGTTTTTTATTGTGATAAACGGTATATTGCAAGCAATTTGCATTCCAGTTTCTTGTAAATGTTAGCTGTTATTGTATATATACAAGTTAGTTTTATTATCATATTGCTATAAACATAAAATGTAGTGTTTTCAATGATCTTCAGTAGTATCAGTGAAAAGTGTTTTTCTTTACAAATTGAAGTATATTTCTTTTATATCTGTAGCTAAATAGCTTTTTATATTTGATACAAACTCTATTTTACAAAATAATAGCTAAAAATAATGTATTTTCATGCAAATGAGATATCAATTTTAATCTTTAAAAACAACGTTTTTACAAGTATTTTAATATATGTTTGAAGACTAAGAAAAATTGAAATTTACATTATTCAGCACTTTACACACCTATATTTACAATGTTTATGAGCTAAAAATAGGATTTTCATGAATTTAGGTAGCAATTTAATCTTAAAAACAAACGTTTTCCAAGTATTTAATGATTTTTTGAAACTAAAAATATCGAAATTTGACATTATCAGCACTTTCACACAACTATATTTTACAAATTATGAGCTAAAATATGTTATTTTTAACGAAAATTATGTATCAAATTTTAATCTAAGAAACAACGTTTTTTCACGTGTTTTAATGTATTTTTCGAAGGGCTAAAAAAATGTCGAAAAGACATATTACGCCCTTTTTTGATAGAGAAATTGAAAAAGTGGCTATTATAGTTGTTTTGCGTTAGAATTGCTAGTTTAAACTACTGTAAGCTTATAATAGAATTGAGACCTTATTGTGAGACAATTGTACATTACACGTGTTTTTAATAGTTTCTTGTTAATGTAGTGTTATAAATTAATAGAAGGAATTACCTTATAATAATGTTTATACCCTCAAAATTTGTTCTTCAATGATTTTAGCTAGTATTCGGTGATATATAGCAGTTTTCCTACAATTGAGTATAACAATCCTTTTTTAGAATAATTTGCACTTAAGTTAAGTTACATGAATAAGCTAATAAATAGAAGCAATAATAGGTTATTATCGATATAACGGTTATATTGCAAGCGTTTTCATAGTTTCTTGTAAACTTGTAGCGTTATTGTATATAACACGTAGTTTTACTTATCATATTGCTATAAAACCCATAAAATGTAGGTTTTCAATGATTTTAGTAGTTATCAGTGACTATAGCTGTTTTCCTACAAATTGAAGTATAAATCCACTTTTTAGAATAATTGCACAGTATAAGTAGTTACATTACATTAAGCTATTAAATAGAAGATTTAAGAGGTTATTTTGTTGTGATATAACGGTATATTGCAAGCGATTTTCATAGTTTCGTGTAACTGTAGCGTTATTGTATATATACAAGTAGTTGTACTTATCATATTGCTAAGAAACCCATTCAAATGTAGTGTTTCAATTGATTTAGCTAGTTTATCAGTGAAGAGTTGTTTTTTCTACAATTGAAGTATATTTCTTTATATCTGTAGCTAAATAGCTTTTATATTTGCTTACAACTATATTTTACCAAATAATGCTAAAAATATGTATTTTTCATGAAATTTAGATATCAATTTAATCTTAAAAACAATGTTTTTTCAAGATTTAATGATTTTTATAGGCTAAATAATGTCGGAAATTTGACATTATTCAGCACTTTTTACAAACTCTATTTAACATTGCTATGAGCTAAAATATGTATTGTCATGAAATTTAGGTTATCAATTTTAATCTTTTAAAACAACGTTTTTTCAAGTGTTTCAATGTATTTTTGAAGGGCTAAAAAAGTCGAAAATTGACATATTCAGCTTTTTGATAGTGAACACTCAAAATGTGGAATTATAGTTGTTTCGTTAGGAAATTGCTTTTCAACTACTGTAAGTTATAATAGAGTTGCAGGACTCTATATTGTGATACAATGTATATATACGTTTTTTCATAGTTTCGTCTTAAATTGTAGTTGTTATATAATTAATAGAAGGAATTTACCTTATGATAATGTTTATACTCAAAATGTGTTCTTTCAATGATTTTAGATAGTTATCGTGATTATATAGGCTGTTTTCCTACAAATTGAAGTATACAATCCTTTTTTAGCATATTTGCACCTATAAGTAGCACATTACATTAAGCTAATAAAATAGAAGAGTGGGGAGAGGGTATTATTGTGATATACGGTATATGCAAGCTGTTTTTCATAGTTTTCTTCCTAAACTGTAGCGTTATTGTTATAATACAAGTAGTGTTACTTTTATATGGTATAAACCATAAAAGGTAGTGTTTTCAATGGATATTTTAGATAGTTATCAGTGATATATAGCGTTTTCCTACAAATTTGAGTATAAAATCTCTTTTTAGAATAATTGGCACCTATAAGTAGCTTACATTACATTAAGCTAATAAATAGGAAGAGTAAGAGGTTATTGTAATTGTGGTTATAACGGTATATTGCAAGCGTTTTCATTGTTATTGTAAAATGTAGCGTTATTGTATTATATACAGTAGTTTTACTTATATATTGCTATAAACCCATAAAATGTAGTGTTTTCAATGATTTTCAGCTAGTTATCAGTGATATATAGATGTCTTCTACAAATTGAAGTATAAACTCCTCTTTTAGAATATTTGCCACGTATAAGTAGCTACATTACATTAAGCTATTAAAAGAGAAGAGTAAGAGTTATTTATTGTGAATAACGGTTATATTGGCAAGCGTTTTTCATAGTTTCTTGTAAAACTGTAGCGTTATTGTAGTATATACAAATTAGTTTTTTTTATCATATTGCTATAAACCATAAAATGTAGTGTTTTCAAGTGGATTTAGCTAGTATAATGAAGAGTGTTTTTTTCTACAAATTAAAGTATAGTCTTATATCTGTAGCTAAATAGCTTTTTATATTTGCTAAAAACTATATTTTACAAAATTAATAGCTATAAATATGTATTTTTCATGAAATTAGATATCCAGTTAATCATAAAAAACAAATGTTTTTTTTCAAAGTATTTAATGTATTTTTGAAAGGCTAAATTATGGAGACGAGATTTGACATTATTCAGACTTTTTTTACACAAACTATATTTAACAATGTTATGAGCTAAAAATATGAATTCTTAGATGACAATTTAGGTATCAATTTTTATCTAAAAACAACGTTTTTCAAGTGTTTCAATATATATTTGAAGGGCCAAAAAATGTTCGAAAACTGACATTATTATTCCAGCCCTTTTTTTGATAATGAAACTCAAAAATGTGGAATTATAGTTGTTTTCGGAGAAATGGCTATTTTAAACTACGTAAGTATAAATAGGAGTTTGAGGACTCTATATCGGTGACACAATTGTATTATTATACGTTTTTTTCATAGTATCTTCTTAATTGTAGTGGTTAATCAGTAATAGAAGGGAAGTTACTATGATAATGCTTTATTACCCTCAAAATGTGTTCCTTTCAATGATTTTTTCAGCTAGTTATCGGTGATATATAGCTGTTTTTACAAATTGAAGTATAAATCCTTTTTTTAGAATAATTTGGACCTATAAGTAGCCTTACATTACAGTAAGCTAATAAATAGAAGAGTGAGAGGGTATTTATTGTGATAAACGTTAATATTGCAAGCGTTTTTCATTAGTTCTTCTAAATGTAGCGTATTGTATATATACAAGTAGTTTACTTATCATATTGCTATAAACCCATAAACAAAGGTTTTCAATGATTTCACGCTAGTTATCATGATATATAGCGTTTTCCTACACATTGAAGTATTTAAAATCCTCTTTTAGAATAATTTGCACCTATAAGTAGCTTACATTACATTAAAGATAATAAAATAGAAGAGTAAGAGGTTATTTATTGTGATTATAACGGTCTATTGCAGGCGGTTTTTTTTATAGTGCTTCTAAAAACTGTACCGTTATTGTATATATACAAGAAATTGATTATTATATTGCTATTAAACCACGTAACAATGTAGTGTTTCAATGATTTTAGCTAGTATGAGTGAAGAGTTTTTTTTTCTACAAATTGAAAAGTATTATTTTCTTTATATGTGTAGCTAAAACTTTTATATTTGCTACAACTATATTTTACAAAATTAATAGCTAAAAATATCATTTTTCATGAAATTTAGAGAGCAATTTTAATCTTAAAAAACAATGTTTTCAAGTATTTAATGTATTTGGAAGGGCTAAATAATGTCGAAATTGACATTATTCAGCACTGTGACACACTATATTTAACAATGTTAGAGCTAAAAAAATATGGATTTTTCATGAAACTTTAGGTCCAATTTTAATCTTAAAAACAACGTTTTTTCAAGGTGTTTCAATTTTATTTTGAACGGCTAAAAAATGTTCGAAAATTGACATTATCAGACCCTTTTTTTGCTAGTGAAACTCAAAATGTGGGAATATGTTTTCGTTAGAGAAATGCTATTTTAAACTACTGTAAGCTTATAATAGGGAGTTGAGACTCTTATATTTGTGATACAATTGTATATATAGTTTTTTTCATAGTTTCTTCTTAATTGTAGTGTATATCATTAATAGAAGGAATTTACCTTATGATAATGCTATTATACCCTCAAAATGTGTTCTTTTCAAGATAGCTAGTTAGCGTGTGGATATATAGCTGTTTTCCTAAAATTGAAGTAACAATCCTTTTTTTAGAATATTTGGAACCTATAAGTAGCTTACATTAAATAGCTTAATAATAGAAGAGTGAGAGGGTATTTATGGTGATATAACGGTATTATGCCAAGCGTTTTTCATAGTTATTCTAAACTGTAGCGTATTGTAATATATACAGTATTTTTACTTTATCATATTGCTATAAACCCATAAATGTAGTGTTTCATGATTTTAGCTAGTTATCAGTGATTATATAGCTGTTTCCTACAATTGAAGCAAAAATCCTCTTTTTAGAAGAATTTGCACGTATAAGTAGTAGTTACATTACATTAAGCTACTTAAATAGAAGAGTACGAGTGTATTTATTGTGATATAACGGTATATTGCAAGCGTTTTTCATTAGTTGCTTGTAAACTGTAGCGTTATTGTATAATATACAAGTAGTTTTTTATCATATTGCTATAAACCATAAAAATGTTAGCGTTTCAATGATATAGCTAATTTAACTCGGTGAGATATAGCGGTTTTCTTACCAAATTGAAGTTACAATCCTTTTTTTAGAATCAATTGCACCTATAAGTAGTTACATACATAAGCTATAAATAGAAGAGTAAGAGGTTAGTATTGTGAATATACGGTATATTGCAAGCGTTTTTCATAGTTTTCTTCTAAAAACTGTAGGCGTTATTGTATTTACAAGTAGTTTTACTTTTATATGCTATAAACACATAAAAGTAGTGTGTTCAAATTAATTATAGCTAGTTACCACGTGATATATAGCTGTTTTCCACAAATTGAAGTCATAAAATCTCTTTTAGAATAATTTGCACCTATAAGTAGCTTCATTACATTAAGCTATTAAACCAAGAAGAGTAAGAGGTTATTTATTGTTATATAACAGTATATTGCAAGCTCCGTTTTTTCATAGTTTCTTGTAAAACTGTAGCGTTATTGTATATAACAGTAGGTTTTACTTATTCTCTTGCCTTATAAACCCATAAAATGTAGTGTTTTTAATGATCTTTAGCTAGTTATCAGTGATTATATAGCTGTTTCTACAAATTGAAGTATTAAAATCCTCTTTTTAGAATAATTTGCCCACCTATAAGTAGCGTACATTACATAAGCTATTAAAATAGAAGAATAAGAGGTTATTAATTGGGTATAACGGTATATTGCAAGCGGTTTTTAATAGTTTCCTTGGAAACTGTAGCGTTATTGTATATATACAAGTAGTTTTACTTAATATTGCTATAAACCCATAAAATGTAGTTTTTTTCAATGATTTAGCGTAGTAATCAGTGATATATAGCCATTTCCTACAATTGAAGTATAAAATCTCTTTTAGAATAATTTGCACGTATAAGTAGCTTACATTACATTAAGCTATTAAATAGAAGGAGTACGAGGTTATTTATTGTGATATAACGTATATTGCAGCGTTTTTCATAGTTTCTTGTAAAACTGTAGGGTTATGTATATATACAAGTAGTTTTACTTATTCATATTGCTATAAAGCCATAAAATGTAGTGTTTTTCAATGATATTAGCTATTTATCGGTGATATATAGCTGTTTTCCTACAAATGAAGGATACATCCTTTTAGAAGAATTTCGAACCTATAGTAGCTACATTACATTAGGCTAATAAATAGAAGAGTAAAGTTATTTATTGTGATATAAAGGTAATTGGCATGCGTTTTCATAGTTTCTTCTAAAACTGTACCGTTATTGTATATATACATGTAGTTTACTTAATTATATTGCTATAAACCCATAAAATGTAGTGTTTCAATGATTTAGCTAGTATCAGTGATATATAGCTGTTGTTCCTACACAATTGAAGATAAAATTTTTTTCCCTTTTTCCCTTTAGAATTAATTTGCACCTATAAGAGCTTATATTACATTAGATATTAATATAAGGTAGAGGTATTTATTGTGAGATAACGGTATATTGCAAGCGTTGTTTCATGTTCTTCTAAACTGAGCGTTATTGTATATATAACAAGTAGGTTACTGATTTATATTGCTATAAACCCATAAAATGTAGGTTTCCATTATTTTAGCTCGTTATCAGTGAGAGATAGCTGTTGTCCTACAAATGAAGTATAAAAATCCTCTTTTATAATAAGTTGCACCTATAAGTAGATTACATTACATTAAAAGCGATTAAATAGAAGAGTAGAGGTTTTTTATTGTGATATAACGTATATTGGCAAGCATGGCATAGTTTCTTGTAAACCTGTAGCGTTATTGTATTATATACAAGTAGTTTCTACTTAAGCATATTGCTTATAAACCATAAAATGTAGTGTTTTCAATTGATTTCAGCCTAGTAGTTATAGTGAAAAAGTGTTTTTCTTTATACAAAAGGAAAGTATATTCTTTATATCTGTCAGCAAATAGCTGTTTATATTGCTACAACTATATTTTACAAAATTAATAGCTAAAAATATGTATTTTTCATGAAATTTAGATATCAATTTTAATCTTAAAAACAACGTTTTACAAGTATTTAATATATTTTGAAAGGTAAGAAAAATTGAAAAATTTTACATATTCAGCACTTCACACACCTATATTTTACAATGTTATGAGCCAAAAAATGTATTTTCATGAAATTTAGGTATCAATTTTAATCTAAAAAATCAACGTTTTTCCAAGTTTTTAAATGTATTTTGAAAACCTAAAAAATATTCGAAAGGCGACATTATTCAGCACTTTCACACAACTAGATTTTACAATATTATGAGCTTAAAAGATGTATTTTTAAGTGAAAATGAGGTAGCAATGTTAATCTAAGAAACACACGTTTTTTCAAGTGTTTTAATGTATTTTGAAGGCTAAAAAATGTCGAAAATGACATTATTCAGCCTTTTTGATAGAGAAATTAAAAATGTTGGGAATTATTAGTTGTTTTGCGTTAGAAATTGCTATTAAACTACTGTAAGCGTTATAATAGAATTTGAATTGAGACTCTATATTGTGATACAATTGTACATTACACGTGTTTTTAATAGTTTCTTTTTATGTATGTTATATAATTAATCGAAGAGAATTTACCTTATAATAAGTTTATACCCTCAGAAATTTGTCTTTTCAATGCATTTTAGCTAGTTATGGGTGATATATAGCTGTTTTCCTAAAAAATTGAAGTATACAATCCTTTTTTTTAGAAAAATTTTGGACCTATAAGTAGCTTTCATTACATTAAGCTAATAATAAAAAGAGTGAGAGGGTATTTATTGTGATATAACGGTATATTGCAAACGTTTTCCATAGTTTTCTTCTAAACTGTAGCGTTATTGTATATATACAAGTAGTTTTACTTACATATTGCTATAAACCTATTAAATGTAGTGTTTTCAATGATTTTAGCTAGTTATCAGTGATATATAGCTGTTTTCCTACAATTGAAGTATAAAATCCTCTTTTTAGAATAATTTGCTCTCATAATAGCTTACATTACATTAAGCTAGAAAATAGAAGAGTAAGAGGTTATTTATTGTGATATAACGGTATATTGCAAGCGTTTTTCTTAGTTTCTTGTAAACTTTTAGCGTTATTGTATATATACAAGTAGTTTTATTTATCATATTGTTTATAAACCCTTTAAAAAATGTAGTGTTTTCAATGATTTTAGCTAGTTATCAGTGAAGAGGTTTTTTTTTTCTACAAATTGAAGTATATTTCTTTATATCTGTAGCTAAATAGCTTTTTATTTTTGCTACAACTATATTTTACAAAATTAATAGCTAAAAATATGTATTTTTCATGAAATTTAGATATCAATTTTAATCTTAAAAACAATGTTTTTTTCATGTATTTTAATGTATTTTTGAAGGCTAAATAATGTCAAAAATTTGACATTATTCGCACTTTTACACAACTATATTTAAAATGTATGAGCTAAAAAATATGTATTTTTTCATGAATTTAGGTATCAATTTTAACCCTTAAAAACAACGTTTTTTCAAGTTTTTTCAATGTATTTTTGAAGGCAAAAAAATGTCGAAAATTGACATTATTCACCCTTTTTTTTTATAGTGAAACTCAAAATGTGGAATTATAGTTGTTTTCGTTAGAAATTGCTATTTTAAAACTACTGTAAGCTTATAATAGGAGTTTGAGACTCTATATTGTGATACAAATTGTTATATTATACTTTTTTTTCATAGTTTCTTTTTAAATTGTAGTGTTATATCATTAATAGAAGGAATTTACCTTATGATAATGCTTTTTACCCTCAAATGTGTTTTTTTCAATGATTTTAGCTAGTTATCGGTGATATATAGCTGTTTTCCCTACAATTGAAGTATACAATCCTTTTTTTTAGAATAATTTGGACCTATAAGTAGCTTACATTACATTAAGCTAATAAATAGAAGAGTGATAGGGTATTTATTGTGATAAAAAAGGGTTTATATTGCAAGTTTTTTCTAGTTTCTTCTAAACTGTAGCGTATTGTATTATATAGTATTTTTTATTATCATATTGTTTAAAAAACCCTTTTAAATGTAG
>JACEEZ010013651.1:0-17572 GCA_016584305.1 Chionoecetes opilio
GGTATACATCGGTGGAAAGGTTATTATGCCTCCGTTCGAGGTGGGTCACTTTATCTGATTCTTGGTAGCTTCACCATGTGACACTTCGATGACCAAATCAGTACTGAAGAAAATACTGAATCGGCTCTGCTTTTATAGATTTTTATCACGTGACCGATATTCGCAAATACCACGCAACTAGCACGCAGGTCAAACGCAACTTGTAAGTTTTGAACGCAACTCACACGCAACTCGCACGCCGATGATCGCAGATATTGGGAGATCATAAGTTCAGTTCGCAACCCACACGTAACCCACACGCAACCCACACGCAACCCATAGGTCGAATAGGTTACACAAATTGACAAAATTGTTGATTTCGGTTGCGTTTGGTGCGTATACAAATATATTTTTACACGCAACTCATAGGTTTCAGCATACGCTATGGTGTGAGGGCACCATAAGCCTCAACATTCTTCCATCCGCATCTTTCACCTCGTTTCCTTTGTTTCTCACTTTTATTTCCCTTTCTCTCTTATCCTTAACTTCCCTCCAATTAAATATTTTATCCTCCTTAGACTTCTCACTATGTTATATTCCCAAATCTTCATCCAGTCACCTTTTACTCTTTTCTATCACTTCTTTCACGTTCATTATACTTTCTTGTTCATTTATTTTTCATTCACTGGTATATTTCAGTCCAATGTTTTCCTTTAAGCATTTCTCTTTTTCACCATTTCCATAACCTCATCTGTCCACCATGCACTCCCTTTCTTCTTATCTAACTTCACTTATTTCACCCCCACCACTCCCTTTGTTTCACGCAACAATACCTTTTTGAAGCTCTCAAAAACCTCCTCAGCATTTGCATTTCCATTAATATTATCTCACTAATCACTCAGTGCTTTTGTCACTCCACGCTTATTCTGTATTCATCTATAATTCCTTCATCCCTGAATCTTTCTATCCATTCTTTCTCTTTCTAAACTTCCATCTGTCATAAATTTTTATCTTCATTAATGCAATATAATGGTCAGATCCCAATGTTCAAAATGTTGCACTATATGTTGCTATCATCAATAAACAGAACCTTGGGCCTAAGATAAGATTGATATCCATAAATAGTGTGTAAAATGTACGATGGAATTCATATACATTCAAATACATGTCAAAATGTTAGGATTACCTCCAGCTATAAACATTAGTATCTTATGATCTGCAATGACTTTTTATCCTAACAATACCCATTTGTACCAGACTCAAGAGTCAGCTGGTCCGTGCAAGTTATAGGTACAAGAGCACCAAATCGCCTGAGGAAGAAATAGATCTGGACCAACCACTCAAATTCTCCACTAGTCGAGCAGCAACATGGCAGGCAAGAGATACATATGGCAGTATGGTGTCAGAGGATAAGATGCCATGGTACCAGCCATATGTGGTGGCTCTCAGCCTGACAACATTTCTTCTGTATTTCTGTGTGTGGCGTGAGGAGAGTGACGTAGATGGCTCGTTGAAAATGACTCTTTATGACCACATTGAAGGACTGGAGGAAAAGCAGCTTGAACTTGCTCTGGAACATAACGCCCAGACTGGGAAGGACACCAAGTCCATCACATCTCGCCTCATAGAGATTAGAGAAACCAAAGGAGATAAAGCAGATACTGCATAATCGCTGTTATTTTCTGTACTTCCTCATTTATCATCACCTTACCTTTCATGAACCATAGCCACCCTGGGGTTATGTTTTCTCATGTGAAAAGAGTCAGTACCATTTGTTATGCTCTTGACTGAGATTTCTGTAAATGATGTAAATTCCATAGAATAGATGTACATTGGATATCTGTATAGTGGTAATACATAGTGAGAATCAGCCACCATTATTTAGTTTGGGATTATCCTTACTGGTTATAGAAGTTAAGAAATTGCATGAATTTATTCCTCAAATGTGGAACAAATTGTGAGGTGCAGCAACACAGAACTGCATTCAGCAACACCTTAACACCATTATCTTATCAGTAACTGGTATTTATAAGTAAGCTGATTCTTATAAATAAAAATATACATACCCAGTCTCAAAATAAACATGATTTTTATGTGTTAACTCCTGGTGGTGTTGATGGATGTTGTCTGTATTGCAGGGCCTTGGGTTCACACTTCTCCACTTGCTGCAAGCTCCCTACCACACTAAGCAGCCTAACCTCAGTACCAGTACTAAGAGTGCATGAAAATAGTGGAACATCATGCAGGCGTCACATAGCAGAATGGCATACTCGACGTGATTCCAGGGGATTAACTCAGCAGGAATCCATGGTGGTGACTCTATCCATTGGTGCCTTCTTGCTGTACTTCATGTGGCTGCGAGAGCCTAGTGACATTGATGAGTACATGAACCAACCAATTTGGAAGCGGTTGCCAGGCATTGATCCAGAGAAAGCTGAGCAGATGATGGAGGTTGACAAGTCTCTTGGTCTACAGGTGAGGTAATTTTTATAGTCATTTTGCTTCTAATGTTTTTTATTCCCATATCTTTAAGGGTACAGCAAGAGCCTGGCTATGGCAGCAGCAGCTTTATAAGCCCCATTATGTGCTTCACTCATTCATCTCACAATAACTACTCAATAGATATGACCCTTTTACCACCACTTATGATTTTTCATAATTTCTACTTTTGTGAAGATTGTGGAAATTTTCAACGTTCCAATAATGTTCCAGCTATATATTCACTGGGTATTTTGTAAATAAGCTTAATTTAGTAGGGTCTTGGGTAAAAACTATAAAACTACAGTACCCTCCGAGTTTCGCGCCTGCTTTCTTCATAAAGCATAGCGCTAAACTAGAGGATCGCGAAACTCGAGTATTGAAAACACTGAAAAAATGCTTATTTATTCTGGTGCGAGGTGTAGTACCGTATGTTACGGCTTATAAGACTCTGTTTTTCCCCCAAAAAATACCTTGAAAAGTACTCGTGCGTCTTCCAAGACGAATGTTGTAGTACTTCCTCAGTACTTACCTGTTACAAGTATTTCAAATACCATAAGACATTCAAATAAACAAATATGTCTCAAGGTGTGATGTTTACGTTCCGTGTCTGAGGCTCGGCAGATTGCCGCTGACAGCGCCATCTAACGTCTGCTATCGATTCCGGGCGGAGCGGAAATAGATGGGTTGTTTCCTTAAAAAAACCCGACCCCTGTCCACCCAACAGTGAATGGGTACCGGGTGTTAGCATGGGGTTTGTGACCTGCCTCCCGGGGTGGCTATTTCTTTCCAAATCAGGGTGCATCTTCCAAGATGCAGCGTCTTATAAGCCGTAACATACGGCCTATTCGAGGTATTCGAGAGGCAGATCTGGCAACCTGGGGCCGGTTGTTCGAACATTCGTAGCGGTCTCCAAAATCATCTTAGCACTAAGATTTATCTTAGAGCGTTCGTAACGCGTTTAGATGTACACACAAACCTCAATTTCCCGGACCTCCATTTCCCAGATATCGGATTTGCCGGACAAAATCCGAGGTCCAGGGTTTATGTCAGAGTCCCAGATTTTTTTAAAGTTGAAATGCCTGGTCCTGTTCGTAAATTGACAAAGTTGTCCGGCGGTCCGAGCGTCTCCTGTCACCCCTGGTCAGTGTCCGCGCATCCCGCCAGGTGGCAGCATGCTCAGCGGTCGTATTGTTTACATTTAGGCACACAACACTCACGGTTCACCTGCACCGCCTCCGTCAGTCCCCTGACTCCCACTGCCCCTGGTGCAGGAACATCTCTGAGACTATTGAATACTTTCTGCTGCCTCCCGCCAGGTGGCAGCAGGCTCAGCGGTCGTATTGTTTACATTTGGACACACGACACTCACGGTTCACCTGCACGGCCTCCGTTAGTCCCCTGACCCCCACTGCCCCTGGTGCAGGAATGTCTCTTGAGACTATTGAACACTTTCTGCTGCCTCCCGCCAGGTGGCAGCATGCTCAGCGGACGCAAAAGTCCGCGGCGGGGTAGTTGATATTGGCGGTTGCCGGACAGTAAATACTAGACTAGGATAAACATCCGGGAGTGGGTAATGGCATCGGACTTTTTTTTTTTTTTTTTTTTTCAGAGGATAATTCCTGTACTGTTGTGATTCCCGGACTTTTGCGATTCCCGGACCAGTGCTCCCCCCTATTAGTCCGGGAAAACGAGGTTTGTGTGTAAGTATTTTCAAACAATCTTTACGAACATCCATCCGCCATATTTTTTCTTATGTCCACTATATTTGTTCTTAGTGCTAAGAATGCTGAGGAGCACCCTTAAGCTGTTCGTAGGGTCGCATTATGAAGGTTTTTCTAATATACGTAGTGCGTTCCAGACTTGTGGAGAAAATGCGGCCCGGGGGCATAATTCTGCTTTCTTAAACAGTATGTCGCTTTTACCCTTGAACAAGTCAGGTTAAGTTTCCTGGACTCTTACGCTGGTGTTGCAAGTGAAACCCAGTCATGAAGACGATAGTGATCGGGACAATAGTTCCGGAGAATGTGTTTGGTATAATATATCGTCTCGAGCTTGCGAATAGTGTCAGGCTTACAAACCCGATAAATATATTGAAAATATTACAGTAATTTAAAGAAAGAAATTCACTTCCGTCATTCCCATTATAATCTATTGTTTCTTATAACTTCAAAATAAACTACTACAGTACCCTCACGAGTTTCACGTTATCCAAGTTTCGCGCTGAGTCCTAGATTCTTACTATCCCGACTTTCGCGCATTATCTCCCCGAGTTTCGCGCTGCTTAGTACACGTAAGAAATTTCTGAAGAAAAAAAATAATTAAACAGATTTTCTACCGGTAGGCGGTAGTAATGGGCTGCTTCTTGTAACCTCTACTGCTTAGTATTGCTTCTTAGGTCCTCTTCTCTCCTCTCCTCTAATGTTGGCCGAAGCCACCACCCCGGGAGGCGGGTCACAAACCCCCGGCTAACAATTTCTAAGAAAAGAAAAAAAAAAGAAGAAAAAAAAAATTTCTACCGGAAGGTGGTAGCAAAATCTACCGATTTTCTCGGTAGATTTCTTCTTCTTGTGACCTATACCGCTTAGTATCGAAATAAACAAGGGAAGAGTTGACAAGGCTGCTAACGAAGGAGACAAAGTTGAAGAGGACCTATGAAGCGATACTAAGTGAAAAAGGTCACAAGAAGAAGATCACACGATACCCATTCACTGTTGGGTGGACAGGGGCTCAAGTTTTTTTTAAGTAAACAGCCATAAAAAACATAAGAAAATAAGGAAGCTACAAGAAGCCGCGAGGCCTACACGTGGTAGTCCTGTCACCAACACTACCTACAATCCCCCTTTTCATCCCCATCCATGAACCTATCCAGCCCTCTTTAAAGCTCCCTAATGACCCCGCACTAAACTCCCTGTCTACTGAGCCCATTCCATTCATTCACCACCTATTTGTGAACCATTTTTTCCCCTATTTCCTTTCAAAAATCTCCGCTTTCCAGTTTGATCCGTACTTCTTGTTCTACCCTGGTTGAAAGCCGTAAGAACTTTCCTACCTCTCCTTTATTAAATCTCTTTATCCATTTAAAAATTTCTATCAGATGCCCCTTACTCTGCGTCTCGAATGAGTGTAATTCTAAAAACTTCAATCTCTTCTCATAACTAAAGTTCCCCATCCTTTGTATCATTTTGGTCATCCTTCTCTGCACTGTTTCCAAAAAGGGCCCATATCCATCCTGTAACATGGAGACCAAAACTGAACCGCATAGTCTAGGTGGGGCCCTGACTAGAGCCGATAAAGCTTTAGAAAACTTCCGCACTTCTACTTTTAACACTTCTGGTAATGAATCCTAATACTCTATTAGCTCTATTTCTGGCCTCAATACATTGTTTCCTAGGTCGGAGGTCTGGGCTCACCCTCACTCCAAGATCTTTTTCACCTTTGATTTTTCAGCGATACATTGCTTATGGTGTATCTATTACCAGGGTTTTTTCTACCAACATTCATAACGCTGCACTTATCAATATTAAATTCCATTGCCATCTGACTGCCCACTCGTTAAGTTTATCTAAGTCCCCCTGCAATATGTTTACATCAGACTGTGATCCAATAATCTACCTACCTTAGATCATCAGAAAAATTTGCTGATATCAATGCTAATCCCACTATCCAAGTCGTTGATGTAAATCAAAAATAGTAATGGACCCCAAAACAGACCCTTGTGGAAACTCCACTTGTCACCAGTCCCCATTCAGATTTAGAACCATTAATTGTAACCTTTGTTGCCTATCACTTAGTCAAGCTCTGATCCAATGAAGAACCTTCCCATCTATTCCATGAGCCTTAAACCCTTATTTAAGAGTCGCTGTGTGGTACTTTGTCAAATGCCTTACTAAAGTCCAGATATATTATATCATAATCCTTATCATTATCTGCCGTCTCATAAACTTCCTATAAAAACTCAATAAATTGGTGAGACATAAACCTACCCTTGGTGAATCCATGTTGTGAATCATTGATCAAACTATGTTATCAAAGTGCTCTCAAATTTTTTTTGCAATAATAGATTCCAATAATTTACCCACCACTGACTGACGTTAGATTTAAACGGTCGATAATTTAGTCCTCTGTCTCCCTTCTTAAATATGGGGAACAACATTTCCTTTCCTCCACAATAATGGCACATCGCCATCTCAACCGATTTCCTAAAAATGTGCACTAACAAATCACTAACAACCTCCCTGCATTCCTTTAATACCTTGGGATACACTTCATCTGGTCCTGGCGATTTAAATTTCATTTTATTTATCCCCTCTTCCACCATTTCCCTAGTTATCACAATATCTTTGAGTTTCTCCTCATCTCTTCCTGTGAACATCTGTTCACTATCAGGTATCGTCTGTGTACTCCTCCGTAAAAAAAAACCCTTTACGAAATAATCATTTAAAATTTTACACATATCCTCATCCGTATTAAGACCTTACCTGGTCTGACCTTAACGGCCCCAACTAACCCCTTTTTCTTGGTTTTAATACCTGATAGCCCCCCTTTGGGTCACTTTTCGCCTGTCCTGCTACTTAATCTCATAATTGTTCTTAGCAATTTGATTTAATTTCTTCACTGTCCTTCCCATCAGGGTTATACTGTTTTGCTTACCAATCCTCCCTTTAAACCCTTTAAATAAATGTTTCTTTGTACTCTAATGTGTTTTGAATTAGTGGTCCCATTTGGATCACTCTTTCTGGACCTTATTTCGCTATAAGAAATTTCTTTGCTGTCCGTCAATTATATTCCTTACAAATAAGGTATAATCCTCCTCAGCCCGACCTCATTTCCATGTCTAACGCTCTAATTACCTCCAGGTGCCTTCCCTAATCCTTCATAATTGGCCTTTCCAGCTGTCATCGCCCTGTCCTTAAACCCTGGGAAAATTTCTTCCCCTCCACCCACCCCTCTTATTAAAAACCTCCAGGTGTCTTCGTAACCCTGCATAATTGGCCTTTCGAAATTAGGTATTCTATGTTTATTGCCACTTAATTTTCCAATTCCCTTTTTAAGCTAAATCTGATTTCATAATGATCGCTATTATCTAACTTCCATGACCTCCACATCTGAAACTAAATTGTCTCTATTTGTCAGCATAGATCTAGAATATTATCTCCTCTAGTAGGCTCCTTGATTGCTGACTTAGGAAGTTATCCTGGATTATATTTAACAATTATCTGCGTCGCTGTCACCATGATTAAATCCCAGTCTATATTTCCCAAGATTAAAAACTCCCCCAGCATAGTCGATTATATCTGCAGGCCTTGTTTATTTTTTCCATATAGGAGCTGAATCCTCTTTACATTAGTTTGGAGGCCTATACACTACACCCAAAACCATTTACTCAGTTCCCTCCATAACCTCTACCCATATAGACTATGCTGTCATCTGTTTTTATAACATTATTGACACAACACTGCAATGCATCTCTTGCATAAAGCGCAACTCCTCCACCTCGCCTGCCAACTCTGTCCTTGTGAAATAACTTATACCAGCTATCTCGACTTCCGGATCAATACCTTTCCTGACATATCCAACCTGTTTTTGTTTAAAGCTATTATATCAAAATCCTCTACACTATTTATTCCTCTCAGGAAATCTATCTTGTTTAAAATACCTACAGTTTGTATAGTAGACCTTTAAGCCCATCTATTTCTGCTCTGCCCCGGGATCGAACCTTGGGACTTCTCAGTTTTGAGCTTATAGCCCAAAAGTATTAGTAAATCGTTTGATGAATTTCCCTTGGGTGATAATTTCCAGGACTGAAAAGAGCTTGTGATACATGTGTGCAGCCTGGTGGTAAATGATACATCAACACTAGCAGACGATAGATGGGGCTGTTGGGGGTAGCCTCAGAGGCTGAGCTTAAAAATGACAGCGTGACGACAGATTAGTTGATTAAGTGTTATGGTATTTGAAATACTTGTAACAGGTAAGTACTGAGGGGATGAGTACTGAGTACTACAACATTCGTTTTGGAAGACGGATTTGTATTTTTTGGGGGGAAAAATGCTCCTATAAGCCGTAAAATACGGTGCATCTCGCACCGGGAAAAAATAAGCATTTTTCAGTGTTTTCAATACCCTGAGTTTCGCGATCCCCGGTTAGCGCTATGCCTTCGGGAAAAAAGCAAGCGCAAAATCAGGATGGTACTTACTGCATTGGTAATGCGTTTTCAATAGTAAGAAGTGGTAAGAAAAGATTGCAAGACTTCTGACCGTGTGGCTAGCTGGTAAAAAAATAGGGTTTCCTTCCGGGATCTCGGTATCCCAGGCGTAATTGTAATGGTTTTTTTCCCGGGAAATTGGCAAATCCCGGGATTCTTTTTGTTTTTCCTTATTCAAATTGCACTGATTTTATGCTATTATCTTTAATTTTTTTCCACTTTTTTTTGGGGGCATCCCAAATGTTCTTTTGGTGTTTATAGAATGGGCTTCCAAAAGCCATTAAATAATAATTCTTATTTTTTATAATAGCTAACTCTAAAGCCCAAATTTCCAATGTCCCGAGTTTCTTTTAGGTCGAAGAATTAGTAATCAAAGTTTGCTTATTATCAGATTTGTACTACCATTATCACCCGTATCAAGTAATAAGAGAACAATGCCCCAGTGTCATAAAATTTATCAATTCCATTGCCTTCAATATATAAAGATACTACCTAATGAGTAGTGGTTCGCACTTCCCACAGCTTAGTAGTACAATATTCCTGGCAGGAATCTCCCGGTCCCGGGAAATATCCTGTTTTTTCTGGAATCCCGGTGTCGTGTGAGCAGCGTCCTGTTCCGAGGTGCAGCCGCCTTTGTTTTCTAAAAAAAGAAAACGGGACTGCGCATGCGTGAGGGGAATATTTACTAATATGAAGTCCGCCCAAGTAGGGGGGGTATACTGTTTTATCTTTCATAGGAAAAAATCATGAATGAATAATGCGCTCTGCTTTTGTATACCGTGTGAGGACCATTATTAGCCGTTGCAAGAATCATGAGTAAATTTACAGAATACAGCATCTTTCATAAAAAGAAACGTACTATTTTATGTTATCAGATGAATATGCTCTCGTTGGGGCGCAGATTCTTGACACGGGTGTTAAGGCCCCTCCCCCTGCTCAAGACTTTCTGTACGATTGAAGCCTCATATACAATATATGCTCAAAATTACCCATAACTGTCCCCCGATAGACATCGCGAGTGTTTACTTCGTGCCCCCCCCCCCCCCCTTGTGATTAAAAAGACGGGTTTGTTGTCATAGGACGCCTGGACATGCCTTTGTTGATCAACAAGTCAATATTAGTAAATATTCCCCTCAATGCGTGCACAGTTCCCGTTTTCTTTGTGTAGTAAACAAAGGCGGACTGCACCTCGTAAACAGACTGCTGCTCACACGACACCGGGATGCTAAGAAACTCCCAAAACAGGAAACCTTACCATACACCCTAACACCGTTTTATCAATCACTTTCCCAGCCGTAAAGAAAGAGGTCAGTAAGCGTGTGTGTACCACGTTTATAAAGGGAAGTCATGTCATTTGTTCACTCAACTGGGGTTTACCCCACAGCCAGCGTGTGTTTGGGAGCGTCATACATAACGTCAGTACATAACATCTATGCAAACATGTTACACTATTTTTTCTTTCATCAAGCTATTTCAGGAGAGACTTTTAGGTCAGCTTAACTTCAATTTCATAAATTACACTACAATTATGCATTATTGTGAAGATATTGATGAAATTACTTGCAGCTTATGTTAATACGAAGGTGCAGCTTCGGACGGTAACCACCGACCGATGAATTTCTTGCAATTGTTGGTAATAATCTGGTGATCTCCACTGAAAAGCAGGGATTTGCAATGCCAACACCCGCTGTAACACGCTGTCTAAGCCCATCGGATCAATTAGCAATATAGCCCTTAACCCTTACGCGGCGGGTGACGTACTCATACGTCCTGAGTAGGGTGGGCGAGCTGGGCGGGTGACGCACTGGTACGTCATCAAGATTTTGGCCCAATTTTGGACTCTACAGGAACCTCTTGCTGTGTAGATATAAATAACAGTAAATGAGAGTAGATTCGGCCGCACATATGGTGTCTATGTTGAAATATGTGGTATTACTCGTCCCGAAATGTGCATCATAGCGCAGTCCTCGGCCAATCCGAAAACCTGGCTGGCGTGAAGAGAGGGTATTATTGTTTTGCCTGATTTTGAGCTCTACGACACCCTCCAGCTGTGTAAGGATAACATATACTCTGCAAGATAAACCTCAGTTTGTCGTGAGGAGCTAACATCTATAGACCCAGGATGTAGTACTCCGACAGCACCTCTAGTGAGCACTCTCCATCAACTAAGCGACGCCTAATTTTTACGCCTCTCAAAGCATTGAGTGAAAGTGCAATTGGGAGACAATTTTACTTTTATGATTCTTCATTCGAGTCTGGCTGCACTGGCAGTGACAGAGATGTGAGCATTATTGGCTTTGAAGACACTCTGCACTTTAGTGAGGACGAGGAGATAGACATCGCCTGCACTGACATTTCAGTTGATGAAACCATGTAAGTTTACTCATTTTTTTATTTGTTATTGGCACCTGCTCTGTCCAGAGCAGAAGCCGAAGAAGGAGCTGTCATGTCTGCATGCACACTACCAAGAGGAATAAGAGGAGGACAGACGTGACCACATGGTGGGAGGCATTGGTGTGGCTCTATGTTTGCCTTGCTTTGTAGAGTTACATCTACAAAGTAGAGGCATTAATAACATACAAGTTATTAAGTGTGGGCTGTTTACATTTGTCGGCGCAAATGCTGTGGGCGTTGCCTGAATTCTTTGGTGACTGGTTGAAATGTGCTTCATTATTTGTTGATGAATAGTATGTGCTTTTTGTTATTATTGATTTGTGTGACCTTTCTTTTAGGGATAATCTTAGCTGCGCTTTTAGGTTTTCCTGATTAAAAAGAACATGATTGGAAGAGGAAGTGTGAGAACACAGCCCTATGAGGAAATGGAAAATCTGGATCAGTATGCATAAAAAAAATCTTATATTGCTTTTCCGAGAAGTTTTTTTTTACTATGAACTTTTCCTGCAGTTGTCAAAAATTTTTAGTTTGAATCTTTGCAATAAATCATAATGACCTAAATATATCTTACTGATGTTTGTTTTCCTACATACCGTGAATAGGGCAAATGAGAGGAAAAAAATAGATAAACATTTTTTTTTTTCATTAGAAACAGATAAACAGTGGAAAGGAAACTTAAGGTAAGGTGAATTGTGAGGTAAGACGATGAGGAAGAACGGGAACATATACTCACTTCTCCAGCTACAACTACTACTAAAACTACCACTACTAAAAATAATAGCCATAATAACATACTATAATGATTAAAATAATGATAAGAATACAAATGATAATCATAAAGAAAAAATAATGATAAAAATGATGATGATAATAATAATAATATTGAAAATACCAATAATAATAATATTTACAATCATAATGATAATAATAATTATTATTATAATGAAAATAAGAATAATAAAAGTATGAATGAGAAATGATCATTTACTACATCAGTGTCTTAGATTTTTTTTTTTTTTTTAAATCACAAAGGACTGGCCAAGGGCACAACAAAAAGAGGTAACACAAAGCCCGCTTAGTTGCCAGTCCCTATATAGAAGACAGTAAGAGAATAAACAAGAAAAAGAAGGGTGGGCCAATTTAGTTCGGGAGGTGTCTTCTTACTCTTCTCTTGAAAAGATTTAAGTCGTAGGAAGGTGGAAAATAGAAACAGGAAGAGAGTTCCAGAGTTACCAGTGAAAGGGATGAAAGAGTAAAGATACTGATTAACTCTTGCATTAGGAAGATGGACAGAATAGGGATGAAAATGAGTATAAAGTCTTGTGCAGCAAGGCCGCGGGAAGGGGGGGAGGCATGCAGTTAGCAAGTTCAGAAGAGCAGTGAGCATGAAAATAACGGTAGAGGATAGCAAGAGAAGCAACATTGCGGCGGTGGTTTAAAGATTGAAGACAGTCAGTCAGAGGAGGGGAGTTGATGAGACGAAAAGCTTTTGACTCGACCCTGTTTAGGAGAGCTGTATGAGTGGATCCCCTCCAAACATGTGAGACATACCGTATTTTACGGCTTATAAGACGTACTTTTTCCCCAAACAAATACCCTGAAAAACACTCATGCGTCTTCCAAGACGAATGTTGTAGGAGGTTAGCTTAGGTAGCTATTCAACTCAGCCTCTTATATGATGAAACCTCAGTACATACCTATTAAGAGGATTTAGAATACCATTAGTCAACTACCAATCTGTCCTCACCCTGTGATGTTTACACGATACTGGCGGGAGCCTTTCCGCCCCGGCAGATTGGCGCCAACAGACATTGCATGTATAAGGAACTTTGTTTGTTATATTAGATAAAAATTTGTATATGTACTTATGTACATGCAGCCACCACAAATACTACACAGCATTCAGGAAAATTCAAACAATACATGGTGAGGCACAGGAGGCAGGCAACGTAGTGAGGCATGGGAGGGCGTGAGAGGTGTTTACACTCAGGACAACAAAGCCAGACTCAGCTGACTCAGCTGCGTGCCAGGCAGGCACGCAGCTGCGCACCGCCGCGGTAGGTTTTTTCACTCCCGCCGTCAGACCTGCTTGCACATGTTCAGCCAGCCAACATGACGATTTACTTATACTATCGCATACAAGCTAGAAAATAAAAATAGCTGATGAGCAGTGCTAAATGAAGATAATGAATAGCGAGTGTTCTTGTGTGAAAATGACTGCATATCGGACAACAGTTTTGGTGGGGGGGGGGGGGTTTCTTAGAAATTTGTTTCCAAAATCAGAGTGTGTCTTCCAAGATGCAGCGTCTTATAAGCCGTAAAATACGGTACTCCATACAGGGGCGGATAAGGCCCCTGCAGAGAGCAAGCAATTGGGAGGGAGAAAAAAAAGGATGCAGATGCCACAGGACACCTAACTTCTTAGAAGCTGTTTTAACAAGAGATGAGATTTGATATTTCCAGCTCAGATTTTTAGTAAAGGATAGTCCAAGAATGTTCATTGTAGAAGAAGGAGACAGTTGAGTGTCATTAAAGAAGAGGGGATAGTTATCTGGTAGGTTTTGTCGAGTAGATAGGTGAAGAAATTGGGTTTTTGAGGCATTGAACAAAAGGTTAGCTTTGCCCCAGTCAGAAACTATAGAAAGATCAGAAGTTAGGCGCTCAGTGGCGTCTCTCTGTGAATCACTTAGTTCCTGTTGAGTTGGACGTCTAATAAACGACATTGAAATATTCAGGGTAGAATCATTAGCGTAGGAGTGGATAGGGCTTTGAGTTAGACTTAGAAGATCATTAATGAATAATAGAAAGAGAGTGGGTGATAGCCTGATAGGACAGAACCCTGAGGAACACCACTATTGATAGACTTAGGAGAAGAACAATGTTCGTCTACAGTAGCTGCAATAGAACGGTTTGAAAGGAAACTTAAGATGAAGGTATAGAGAGAAGGATAGAAACTGAATGAGGGTAGTTTGGAAATTTAAGATTTGTGCCAGACTCTATCAAAAGCTTTTGATATGTGTCTTATATGATATTGATATGGCAACGTCAAAAGTTTCCCCGAAACCCCAAAAGGAGGATGACCAAAATTCAGTTAGGAAACCTAGAATATCGCCATTTACGGAAACCATACTGATGATCAGATAGAAGATTGTGAGCAGATAGATGCTTAAGAATCTTATTATTAAGTACAGATTCAAAAGCTTTAGAAAGGCAGGAAGTCAAAGCTATAGGACGGTAGTTTGAAGGATTAGAACGGTCACCCTTCTTAGGAACAGGTTGGATGTGAGCTAACTTCCAGCAAGAAAGAAAGGTGGAAGTAGATAGACAAAGACAGAAAAGTTTGACCAGGCAAGGTGCAAGCACAGAAGCAGTTTTTGAGAACAATAGGAGGGACTCCGTCAGGACCGTAAGCCTTCCGAGGATCTAGGCCAGAAAGGGCAAAGAAAACATTATTATGAAGGATCTTGATAACAGGCATAATATGGTCAGAGGGTGGAGGAGAAGGAGGAACAAGCCCTTCATCAACCAGAGTGGAATTTTCAGCTTTAGAAATAGATGAGAGCTGTGGAGCCATCTGAGTGAAGCATAGGAGGGAAAGATGAAAAAGAAAAATTGTTAGAGATGGTATTAGCTAGATGCCAGAAGGCACGAGAGGAATTTGATTCAGAAAGATTTTGACATTTTCTATGAATGAAGAAGTTTTTGGTAAGTTGGAGTAAAGATTTGGCATGATGGATGTAAGGGCAGAAATATAAAGGTCATGAGTTTCAGTTTTATATACATCAACAAGTACAGTAAAACCCTTATAACTCGGCACGATAGGGGCTCTGGCCCTTGCAGTTATTCAATATGCCGAATTATGCAAATGCCCTCCTCTGATATGGGTAAAAAAAAAAATACGGTACTGTATTTCAAGATGTCAGCTCCATCACGCAAGGGTGTCTCTAGCAGGAAGGGAATGAAATTGAAGAGCCTGAGCCTGCAGGAAAAGGTCAAAATGACAAAAACACTACTTTATGCGACTGAGGATATGCCGAGTGTAAGCAAAGAGATGCAGTTATAACATCAATATGCCGAGATACATTATTTTTTGCCGACTTTCTGTCTACATATTCACACACGTGGTTGTGAGGGCATGATATGCCGAGTGAATACCAAGAGATGCAGTTTAGGGGAGGCGGTGTTAGCGTCACCGGGTGGCGTTCTCGAAGACACGAGTTCGATCCCGAGTGAGACCCATAAATCCACTTTAAATCTTTCTGCACCGTCGAGTGGCCTAAGAACACCCACATGCTGCCCATTAACTCTACCTTCAACTGCGAGTGCATCGGAGGACACAGGGGGCGGCATGAGCCTCTCTAATCACAGGCATCACTATAACAATCCTGCCTGCGCCACCACGGGCGAGGGCCAACCATCGCAGCCCTCAAGTGAGCCTCCAGGGCCTATCATCTGAGCCCTGGAGGTCACTGCCTACAGGCGCTATAGGCATAGATGTATAAAAAAAAAAATAAAAAAAATAAAACTTGTCTTTGCCTTGCAGATTTTATATCAAATTCCGAGCTATAAGAGTTTTACTGTACTACTACAACTATTATCACCACTACTACTTCTACTATTACTACTTATTCTACTACTATTAATAATAATAGTAATAATGATAATGATCATACAATGTGAAGTTACTAGAATCATCACAATGTATATGGCTAGAATGAGAAGTCAGTCTTGACCGTACACAAACGCTCTAACGGAGGTCATTTCAGACAGGCTCGAGACGCGAAAAATACTTTACTTCATCACCTCACTGTGAAGTCCCCAGAGTACCTAGAGTTAATTGTTCTTGCATAACGTAGATGAAAGATGAAGCTAAGCGATTAATTTTTTTTTCCGGACAGCATCAGTATGTAGTTCCTTTACAACTTGTTGTAGAAAACAGACTATTTAAGGCAAACATGCCAGGCTGGTGTGCACGGCTAGTGAAAACGGGACCCGCCGTGTAAGGGTTAAGATTCTTACTGGTCATTTTGTGTGGGAATCATTATGAGGGTATTTTTGAGAAAATCCTATGGTTAGTTTCGGAGCTACAGTCAAACGACTTCACTCGGGAACCACATACTCGCATTGAGTTGGGGAATATGCGGCCCGGAGGCATATTGCCGAAGTCTATTGCTGTTCGGGACTAGGAAAAATTAGAACCAATCAGCGCATGCAGAGTGCGGGGGAGGGGGGGTTACTCAGCCGAGTAAAATTAACGAGTAACTTGCACATTTAGTGGGCAGTTACTTTACAGTTAGTGTGCGTGACTTTTATTAAATATTATATATTTATGCTGTATAATTAGCAATGATAATGTATAATTCTATTGATATGTTCCTAATATGTAGAAAACATGGGAAGAGGAAGCAAGAGGAAAAAATATAAGACGATTGGGGTAGAGTGACCTGAGGCCCTGAGGGTGGGGAGATGACATGGGAGTGGCCTCAGTCTAGACCAGTGGTTCTCAAACTATGGGTCGAGATAAATTTTAATGTTCGCAGGCACATTAAAAAAAGGCTTATGCTTTCAATGTATTTTATCTAGAGTATAGATATTATTAATAACTGAAATTGAAAATATCCTTTTTACACCACCAGGGGCCTGTTTCACACCCTCACGAGTGATGCCACTCCTATGTTTTTCCACATAGATCTGTGTTTTTCTGCCTCGGCTTAGGTGTCTACTGTAGGGTTTTTTCAACAAACAACCATTAACCTATGTTTTTTTCGGTTCAAATGTTATAACATGTATTACATTATTTTCCTTTTTATTGATGTTCATTTCTTGGCATTCCAGTCAGAAATTACTTATGTAATGCTCGTTCATCCTCTCCCCACATCCTCCCTCTCCCTGGGCCCCACCTAGTGGTGGCTCTGACAGGAAACGATTCATTTATAACACGCGTATATTGAAGTGGCCACTGTGGGTGGTGGGCCCAGTTCCCTTAAAGGTGTCCGTTTTCTAGTTCCACCAACCGCTGGCAAGAGTTGTTGTGCCTGTGCCCGTTAGCAGTCATTTGTGTGAGTAGAGCCGGTGTGTGTGTGCAGGTAGGTAGATAAGTAGGACAGTGCTAGGTAGAGGAAGGAGAGATAGGGGGTGGTATGTGTGTTTCAGTCAGTCAGTCGGGTAGTTAGCCAGCCAGTCAGTTAATCAGTTAGTCAGTGATTCTGTGTATTTAGGTTTTTGTCAAGTTTCCCATGTATTTACCTAGTTGTAACATACAGGAAAAGAGCTATGCTCGTACTGTCCTGTCTCCAAATCTACTATTATCCAGCTTGCCTTTGAAGTCCTGAATACTTCTTGCATTAATCACTTTTGCATCAAGGTTGTTCCAGGCTTCTATGCTTCTATACGGGAAGCTGTATTTTTTTATGTCCCTCTTGCATGTTGTCCTTTTCAATTTCTTCTCATGACCTCTCGTACTTCTATCGTCCCACACAAACAGATCTTCTCTATCATTTTTGATCCCAAATT
>JACEEZ010013653.1:0-92949 GCA_016584305.1 Chionoecetes opilio
TTAGGTTGGTTGTGGTTTTGTGGGATTTGTTTTTTTTTGGTTTTGGATTTTTGTGAGTTTTGGTAGTGGGTGAAGGATTGTCCGAATTGATTTTGTGACGTTATTTTTTTAGGTTATTTTTTTTTTTTTTTTAATTATTATTTTAATAGGACCAGAAGGGTGCAGTCAGTTCGTAATTGGGTTGTTTCGGTCAATTTACGGTAGTGTTTGCGGGTACGTTGATTTCGGGCCGCCAGTTGAAACAGGCCGCCTGTAGTAGCATCATGTAGTAGTTAACGTCCACGGGTCATAAGTTTAGGTTCAGTATGCCATAACGTCACGTGTATAATGTAGGTTATGTTAGGTTAGGTTAGGTTAGGTTAGTTTAGTTTAGTTTAGTTTAGTTTAGTTTAGTTTAGTTTAGTTTAGTTTAGTTTAGGTTAGTTAAGGTTAGGTTAGGTTAGTTTAGTTTAGTTTAGTTTAGTTTAGTTTAGTTTAGGTTAGTTAAGGTTAGGGTAGTTTAGGTTAGGTTAGGTTAGTTTAGTTTAGTTAAGGTTAGGTTAGTTAAGGTTAGGTTAGTTTAGTTTAGTTAAGGTTAGGTTAGTTAAGGTTAGGTTAGGTTAGGTTAGGTTAGATGGATATGAATGGACGTTCTCACCCGGATTACAGGAAGTTTCGACGGAATGCACTTTCGACGGTAGAAAATGGAGGTTTCGACGGTACCGTCGAACTCTGTCGAAACTTCCAATATGTCTATCATAGAGTAAAACCTAAAGGTATTTTGTCATTGCAAGGATTAATATAAAATGGAAAGTTACTAGATCATTGCCCACCAAAATTGAAGTGAAAAGCATATACAGCCAAGATCCCCCTATATCTTCGTTGTTTCCCAGCCTAACATGGTAACACCTATCAAACTTAGCTTGCCTATCATTAATATTGTATTTAATAAAACCAATTAGCGATAAAGACTAATAAACAATGAACAACAGTAGGCCTACTGTTTGTGCGGCTTAAATTCATCCTCAGGCTAAAGCAGTTCCTTCCTGATGTTCACAGTTTGAGACAACAGAAAACGGCACCTAATTAAGTTTGTGGGGAAGTTCACAAATATTCAATTTTCAATTATAATATCAAATTAACAAACTAATTTTAATTTATACCAACGATATGTTAAATTGCACATGATGAAAGATCTAAAATATTATGAAGGGAATCAATGAGAGGGTTCGACGGGGCTGACTTGGAAGGTTCGACGATGCACTATGTTGGAAGTTTCGACGGTATTGTCGAAAACGCATTCCGTCAAACCTTCCTGTTACCCTCACCCATGGACGTTATGGTAGACCCCGTGGGCGTTTTGTACAGTGGACGTTTTCACCCGTGGACGTTCTGACCGGCAACCGCATGCATACCCAGCAGACAGGGCAGTTTCGCGGTCGTTTTCAGAGACACCGACTATTTTTTCTTGGCCTACAATAGGTGCTTGTTCTAATGGAGATAGTTTTATTTTGCGCAAACCCATAAAAAAGGAAAAAAAAAAAGGTATACTTTGTGGTTAAGGCTAGGTTAGGTTTCATTAAAACCTTTAAGGTTAGGTTAAATTTCATTTTTTTTTTCTTTATTTATCTATTTTTTTTTTTTTTTTTTTGTTTTTTTTGTTGCGCAAAATAAAACTATCTCCATTAGAACAAGCACCTATTGTAGGCCAAGAAAAATAGTTGGTGTCTCTGAAAACGACCGCGAAACTCTCGTCCAGTATGCATTTATTATAGGCGGCCTGATTCAACTGGCGGCCCGAATCAACTGTATCCGTGTTTGCCCATACTCTCTCCCTTCCCCCAAACAACACACACACACACACACACGTTGGCTTCGGCCAAAATTAAGCACGAAGGATGAATGATAAAAATGTTGATATGGAGACGGGGCCATACGAGCGTCGCTCTGGCCCTGTAAAATACAACTAGATGAATGAATATGCATGAATAAATGAATATGAATGAACATACACACACATGCAAGACCCCACGGCACTTCAGGCACACTTAAATGAGCGGACTGGACGGGTAACAGGAAGGTTCGATGGAATGCGTTTTCGACGATACCGTCGAAACTTCCAACTTAGTGCATCGTGGAACCTTCCAAGTCAGCGCCATCGACGGTCGAACCCTCTCATTCATTCCCTTCATAATATTTTAGATCTTTCATCATGCGCAATTTAACATATCGTTGATATAAATTTTAATTTATTTGTTAATTTGATATTATAATTGAAAATTGAATATTTGTAAACTTCCCCACAAACTAAGGTGCCGTTTTCTGTTGTCTAAAACTGTGAACATCAGGAGGGAACTGCTTTAGCCTGAGGATGAAGCTGCACAAACAGTACTGTTGTTCATTGTTTATTAGTCTTTATCGCTAATTGATTTTATTAAATACAATATTAATTATAGGCAAGCTAAGTTTGATAGGTGTTACCACGTTAACCCCTTCACTGCGGCTGGTACAAATACAGTCTCTCAGCTATCTAAGAGTTCACTGCGGCTGGTACATATAGGGTTTCTGTATTTAAACTCCGCGCTCAATGATATTGTGGGTAAATATTCGCTGTGATAGGCTTGTATGGCAACAGTGTCAAGTGTTGCGATATAATATAACCTCTTTTTCTGCTTGAGTGAGTTAGTGTGACTAATAAGGTCAAGCGGTACAGTACGACGTGTTGACGCTGCCGCGCCTCCACTTCAATGGCGAGGCAAAATAGTAAAGATATTCAACCTATTATTGATGGATATATAACAGAAGCATGAATGAATGAAGTAATTATGTACCAAAATAAGCTGTATTATGTTGAGTAGTAAGTGGTTTCATTGTGCGCCTGGCAGCACAGTCACGGCTCTGTAGCTGCACTCTGCCGCAACTCCTCACTTAGCTGGTAGCCTCCACCAAGACGAAACATAGATTTTCTGGTATGGAATGAGCATCCTATTCATTTAGGCACTTTAAATATGATAAGTAATTATTTTATATTTTAATTAAACCTGCCGCACAGGGGGGTAGGCCTATGAATTTTATATCAGCATTGAAGGGGTTAAGGTGGGAAACAACGAGGATATAGGGGATCTTGGCTGTATATGCTTTTCACTTTAATTTTGGTGGGCAATGATACCTAGGCCTATAGTAACCTTGTATTTTATATTAATCTTTTCAATGACAAAATACCTTTAGGGTTTTGCTCTATGATAGACATATTGGAAGTTTCGACGGAGCTCGACGGTACCGTCGAAACCTCCATTTTCTACCGTCAAAAGTGCATTCCGTCGAAACTTCCTGTAATCACTGGACGCAAGTGCAGTAGAAGAACCCTCCCTTCAAAGGCCCCCGGGGAGGTGCAAGACCTTACTGGCTGCCGGTGTGACTAAAATCCGTCCGGTAGCGCCCGGTACCGTCCGGTACCACCTAGTACCGTCCGGTACACTGTACAGGATTATTTATATCATTAGGTAAATGGTGATGTATATATTTGATGGTTAACGACGGGCAAACAGTTAATTTTGACCTAACTCGTCCAAAAGGATTTGTACGCGAACTGTAGGCCGATCATCCGTTTATTTGCGCCGTCCGTTATATTGCACGTTCCATCGTTCCATTTGAACGGGATGTCACCCATTTCACCACGTATATTCAAAATCAGAACAGTCACGCGCCCGCTACTTTTTGTACCTTGGCCGATATGAGATGATGGTTAACGAAAAAAATCTAACTTTTGCATTTTAATTGCCGCCAGAATTGGGGACGAAAGTTGAGTGAATATATTTTATATAAAGTTTTTTTCTCATGCTTTATGAAATAGTGGTTAACAAAAAAGATATGCGTTTTGCACTATACGTGTTACCGGACCCCTCCCCCCCCAAAAAATATATATATAGTCGCGCGTATAATTTCCTAAATCTCTGAATTATAAGATGGCGCTAGCTACACCGTCCGGTACATCGATACAGCTGCTTTATGCGGTTATGAGATGGTGGTAAACAAAAAAAATGCGTTTTGCTCTGAAATTGCCACCAAACACCGATCGCAAAGTCGAGCATATAATTATATCTATTCTAGGTCCATATTAAGCTGGCGCCCGGTAAACCGTCCGGCACATAAGTACGCTATTTATGAGATAGTGATGGTGAACAAAAACAAATTTATGTGCGTTTTGCACAGAGATTGCCATAAAAAATAGATCGCAAAGCTGCGCTTATAATTTCTTGAAGCCCTGAAATATATGCTGGCGCCCGATAAACCGTCCTGCACATAGCTTGATACAGTTGCTTTAGAAAGTGGTGGTAAACCAAAAAAAAATGTGCGTTTTGCACTAAAATTGCCACCAAAAACAGATCGCAAAATTGCGCATGTATATTTCTTATAGGTCGATATTAAGCTGGCTTCGGTACGTTTTGTATATGGTCAATTATACTTGGTGGTCTGGATGGCGGAAGGGAAGGTTGATACTGATCCAGGAGAGCCGCCTTGATGGAACTTCTAGTTTGCATGTAAGCCAAATCTACTGTTTCGGCCTGGATCATTCGTTCCAATGACATGGCGAAGGAGAAGTCTCCACCGGGATGCTGGTGATACACCTCGGACAAAGGAAATCCAGGTTCGCCTCTCCCCAAGCTGCGTGTTGTGAGTCCGTCATGGGGACGCAACTAGCGTGGACCCAAAGAAGACATTCGTCACACTGGATAGCGGTAGTATTATCCGATTCACCATTGCATACTGCACATGGATACAGAGCCCGTACTTTACGAACAGTTGTCTTTCGAGAAGGCATGTTGAGCACTGATCGATGCAAAGTAAACGCTGCTTCGTGGCGGATTGCTAAGAAAACTATTCTGACAAAAAGTACTGACCAAAAAAGGGGTTTCCGGGGGGGGGCCCCCCTTAAAAAAAAATTTTGGGTTTTTAACCATCATCTCAAACCCGGGCATCCCGCTTTTGGCTATTCCCAAATATTTTAGATGAATTTTAAAAAAAAAAATTCTTTTAAACCTACATAAACAAATAATGGTCATCAATTTTGGATCTGAAAAAAACAAAGGGGGGAAAAAAGATTGACTTTTTCCAAACCCGCTCCCAAGGGCCCCTCAAAACCAAAAAACCAAACCCCGTTTGGGAAATTTTCCCCCACCCCCCCAACCTTTTTTCAGCTTCATTTTCCTTGTGAAACCGAGTTACATCAGAAACATTAAAATTACCCGTGACTTTAAAAAGAGAATAAACAAACCGGGCGTCAAGACTAAAATAAAAAGAATCGTTTGCTGTAACACCAAAAAAGAAAATTTAAAAATTTTTGTTTTCAATTAAACTTTTTAAAGGGGAAGACACCCAAAATGGGTCAAAAAAACCCCATAATACTTCGCCATGGGGGGCGCAAAAATAGGGGTTGGGCCCAAAAAAGACATTCGTTCACACTGGGTAGTCATATCAAACCCCAGGTCAAACAGAAAAAATTTCAAAATTTTCCGGGGTTGTGGGCCCAATTTTAAGGTCTGATCGGGAAGGGTAGCTGGCCCCGATTTTCTTTTTCCCAATTTTGGGGTTAAAAAATTTAAAATTTTTGAAAAAGCCAAAATTTTTTTTGTTTTGAAAATTTTATCTCAAAAAGATAAATGTATCAGTCAAAGTTTCCGGGGCGGTTACAAAATGTACCGGACGGCACAAAAAAGTAAGGACGGAAACAAAATGTAACCGGGAACGGCCACAAAAAGTACGGACGGCACAAAAAAAGTTTCCCGGGCGGCACAAAAAAGTACGGGACGGGGGAAAAAAATTTTTACCGGAAAGGGGACAAATGTACCCGGGGGGCACAAAATGTAACCCGGACGGGGAAAAATTTTACCGGGGCGGCCAAAATGTACCCGGACGGCCAAAATGTACCGGACGGCCAAAAAAGTCCGGGGCGGCACAAAAATGTACCGGACCCGGGACAAAATGTACCGGGGGCGGAAAAATGTACCGGACCCGGGACAAAATGACCCCGGGCGGCACCAAAATGTACCGGACGGCACAAAATGTACCGGGGCGGGCCCCAAAATGTACCCGGGGCCCGGGGGACAAAATGTACCGGGGCGGCACAAAAAGTTTCCCCCGGGGCGGGGGACAAAATGTTTTCCCGGAAAGGTTTTTCCGGCCACCCAAAAATTAGTTAAGACTATTTTGAAAAACCCTTAAGCACGACTACCCGCCAATTCTGGGGACCCAAATTTAGGGGGCCAAAAGGTAATTTTTTTTTTGGGGAAAAAAACTCATTTTCGAAAGTAGCCAATGTACCAAGGTTTCAAAGAGTACAAAGGGGGTTTGACGGGGGGGGCCAACTTATATTGTAGTTTTCGGTTAACGAAAACGCGCAGCTGCCCTATAGGGGCGATGGTATATGTTCTAATTCCCAAATTTCGTAATTTAAATTTCAAGGGGGGTCCTTTTTATAGGGGGATTTGTTTTTAAGGAGGAAATCCGATGATTTCGAAAATGTGTAAATTTGGGTTTTTATTTTCAATTAATATGAGATCGGAAAATCCCATGATAAAACATTTAAACTGGGGTGAGTTTTAAAATTTTCAAATTTAAAAAAGCGCTCCCTAAACCCCTCCCGGGCTGGACAAAAGGGGGGTTTTTGGGTTGGGCCCCAATGAGGTCACCCCTCAACCGTGACCTTTTTTAAGGGGAATTAAGGGGATATGGCGCCGGGCCCCTGACATTTAGGGTTTAAATTTGCAGATGTGGTGGCCCCATTTGGACCGGGAGTCGGGCAACCCCTAGCAAAGGGTTGACCTGAAGGGGGGAAAATTAAACATTTTTGGCGCGGTTTTACCTTTAGGGGTTTTTAGCAGGTGTGTGGCCCCAACCTTGGGACCGCTACACTACCTTCTCTTGTATCACGCGGCGTCTCCTACATTACAACGTCTTTTTTGCTTGTTATGCATGTTTTATGTTTAATTAATGTGCAGCTATGTTATTTTGTGTGCTATTTTCTCTTTCAGAATGCTTTTTCTACAGAATAGGTAGTACAGTGTGGGTAATATAGACGCTGTGTGTTTGTTGTGTTTGCTATAGTTTATTTTAGCTTGAAAAACATGTCTTTTTTTTTTCTTTTTTTTTTCTTTTTCTTTTTTTATAAATTGATGGGGTCCTGGAACCAAACCTATATTTTACCATTAGTTATTTTGTTTTGTTATACGAGATTTCGCTTTACGAGTATGCCAGGTGGAACCTAATGCTCGTATCTTCGGGACCTCCCTGTACACAAACTTTTCTGTTGAACATCGTTCAAAGAACAAAGATGCAATGGACTAAATGTATAGTCCAGACAGAAAACAGGATAGTTCGTGTACAAGAGAATAAGCTGAATACATACAACCCTCATAGATGAATTAGGCCAAATTAACGGTTTACTCGTCGTTTACCATGAAATATATTCACCACATGGTATGAATAATCCTGTACAGTGTACCGGACGGTACCAGACGCTACCGGACGGTTTTTAGGGCCGTACTATTAAACCTTCTGCCCGGGCTGGCGATCGCCTGGCGATGCTGCGCCAGGCGAACACCAGCGTCAGGAAATCCTTACTTGTAAACACTGGCTTCCGCCAACCCTGGCGAACGCCAGGGTTGGCGGACGTGAGTGTTCGCCAGCGCTAACCTTCTCCTATTCTCGCTCGACTCGGCGGAATGGCAAAAGGAAAATTGCAGAAATTCAAGTTTGTTTACATCTACAGTCGACACCACGGCTACGGGTGACGATGCTGGCTCTCTTAAGGCAACTCCTATATCCACTGTGGATAAGGGGATGCTCATTGACCTCATCAAGAAGTATATTGAGGACATAAATGACAAAACTACCAAGTTATATGCCGTGATTGCACTTGTAGCGACTCTTCCAGACAGTACTGTTATTAATCATTAAAGTTCGTTCATCACTTACCTAACGTGCAACAATATGTCATATGCTTCCTAAAGCAGTTGTGATATTAACCATATAACCTTACTTACCACCTAACTCGTGCAAAGATAGGGTATTATTTCGGTAGTGGGCTTCCAAAAGTCCTAGGATTCTTACCTACATCTTCATGTAGATTTATTCATTCTGAATATTTCATATCTCATTTCCCATGGCGCAATCGAATAATAATGGTGTTACATGTAATACCGAAAAAAACCCGTTATTTCAGCCAGAAAATGGTTAAGTTAGGTTAAATTTAAAAGGGTTTAAAGGGGTGAGGTTTGGTTTAGTGCAGTGATATCAAAAAAAAAATAAATGAACCAAATATGGCATGCGAAGCGGAAAAGGTTTGGGGGGGCGGGGCGGGCCCCCCAAAACCCTGTAAACAAACTTTATTTCCGACAAAAACTGGCAAAAATTCATTCAAACACATAAAAACTTTCAGGAAACAAATTTTTCGACCTCAAAATCAGTAAATGCCACCTACGAAATTTTAAAAAATTTTTTGATTTTTTTAAAATTTTAAAACTACTAACTATTTTACAAACGTGCAACAAATATATATCTTCCCAGTAGTGGGATTTTAAAGACATTCACCATTTCCCCCTAACATGCAGCAATCGATCAATTTCCAGAGCGATTTTAAAAGATCATCATTTTTTTAATGGGGTTTTGGGCCCTTTAGTCCGTGGGGGAAAACGGGGGGTTGGGTTTAGTGAGTGTAAAGGTGGGTTGGGGTTAGTTCATTTTCATATTCCTTTAGGTTACAGGGAGTTTCGTAAAAAGTTGTTTCGTACCCAAGTTTTGTTAGTTGTTTTCGTACACTGATTTTGAGTTTTTCGTACATCGTGATGTTTTTCGAAAACTATATAAATTTCAACTTTGAGCTGAGTGTACGAACGCTATGGTTTTATATAGACTACAAAACAACTTTTTGGTGTTACTAATCACTGGGTACAAACAACTTTTGTCCGAACTGACTGCACCCCCTCCTATCACTCCTTCCACAAAAAAACATCATATCCCAAAAAGTAGTGATTTCGACGGAAATTAATTGGAGAATGTTTTCAAATCTTTTAAGGAAAAGAAAAAAAACCCCAAAATGTGTTGAGAATTCGGTCCAGGAAAAAAATTTCCAAAAAAAACTAATTTAAGTGTGGGAACAAAATTTTAAATCTAATATACCCACAATAAAATTTTTTTTATGTGGCGGGGCAAAAATAAATTTATAACCCGCCCACTGTAATGTTTTGAGGTTGAGAGGCCTTTTAAATAGCTCATTAAGGATGCCATCCCCAAAAAACCAATGTTAATTATATTGGCAATAGGGTCTCTAAACGAAAAAATACTGGACAAAAAGGCAAATAACTCACCCTCGGGGGGTGGAGGTGTCTGTGCTGTCTGCTGTACGGGAAAACCTCGTTTGGTTTTTTTAAAAAATAATTACCGATTTATTTTCCTTTGAAAAAACTTCCCATACACATATTCCGTCGCAATAGGTTTTCTATCTCATGAAATGCTTAATAGATTGTAAAAAATAAAAATGAATGCAAAAAATGTTGAGCCCAGGAGGGAGAGGTCTCCCAGAACCGTTCGCCAGGCTTTTCCCAATACTTCTCCCCCCGCCACCCCGGGCAGAGCGCTCGTGGCGTTTAAAAGTAAGAAATCAGGGCCCGGGCGAACGTTTCCCCAGCACTGGCGAAAGATTTTAAAAGTGGGCCTTAGTCACACCATCCCCACACTTGTCTGTGTGTGGCTTTTAAATTTTCTTTCTACACCCAGTTTTCAGAAAGTTAAAAGGGGGCTATCTGGAATTTTGTGTCATTTTGTGTCTTCATCTGTTCAAAAGGGGGGGCTTAAATAAAACACATTACAAAAAAATCCCCATAGTGGCGTTTTCCTGCATAGTTTAATTGTTTTTGGATAATCTGGCACTCGCTTTGTACAAACTGTTTGGTAGTGGTTATATGAAGTATAATTAGTAGTATAGAGTATTGTAGTAGTATAGATGAGTATATTAATAGTTTGTAGTGTATAGTATTTATAGAATGGTTATTGAGAGAGAGAGAAGAAGAGAGAATTTTCCAAAAAGTAACAAAAGTGGAGAGAGAAAGAGAGAGAGAGAAGTCCCCTAAGTAAAAAGTGGGAGAGAAGAGAGAGAAAAAAAAAAAGAGACAAAAATTTGTTTTATTATTATTTTTTTTACATTGATTTTTTTTTTTTTCCCCTTTTGATTACTTTCATTTTTTTTTTTTCCCCTTGTTTTTCCCTTTTTATTTTTTTTTCCCTTTCCTCCTTCCTTTTCCCTTCTATATTTCTATATTTTTTTTTTTTCCAGCAAGAAATCCTTGCCGGTCGGGCAAGCTTTTCTCAGGATGATTGAACAGCAAGCAAATTTTTTTCCTTTGCAAGAAAATTTTTTTTTTTCTTGCTCCCCCGCAAAAAAATGTTTTTCATGTCTTTGCAGGCTATAGCCTTGCCTAACAAGTTTAAAAAAAATTTGGGGGTTTTTCCAAAACGGGAAACTACACGTGTAGGTCTCACGGCTCTTATAGTTCCCTTATTTTTTATTTTTCTTATGTTCTTATCATGGCCAACTCAGAAGCTCTTTGAGTAGCTCTGGGCCCGGGTCCCCCCATCATAGCTTTTTTGGCCATTAGAGTATCCATAAACATTTTTTGCCATCAAGAAACTAAAAGTGCTCAGAGTGGCAAAGGGTAGCAAAGATTTTTTTATAAAAACCCCCCCTGATTTAAAAAAAACTACAAACGCTTTTGCACCAAGTGCTTTTCATACTCAACGGAAATGGTTAGGAAATTTTTTTTATTAATTATAATAGTTTTTTTTTTTAAGTGAAAAGGGGATGTCCCTGGCAATGAGCCCTTATGGACAGGGGGGCGGAGGGAAGCGGTCACTTGTCGTATCCCCTGGCAGGGATTGACCTCTGGCCCCCCCTTTTCTCTCTTTTTTTATGTGTTGTATTTATTTTAAAGGAAAGTTTTACTGTATAGTTTTGTTTTTTCTTTTTCACTGTAGACACATTTCCTGACAAATTTCAATTTTAAAAGAAGAATATTCATGTTTCATATTCTGTCCTTTCCTGTTTATTGAGAGAGAGGGAAGAGAGGGGCCCGCCCGCCCCCCCCTCCTCCCCCATTTTCTGCCCCTTACCCATTTTTGGTTGTGCCTGATGTTTCAAGTATTTTCACCTGCCGCATTGAAGCACTAGCCACCCCACTCCCCCCTCCACCAGTAAGTGGTGGGGTGAGGCTCCTGTGTGGCCCTTACTCCTTGGCTGCAAAAAACCGGGTGGGGGTTTTGCTGGAGGGTGAAAACAGGAAACACCCTTCAAAGGGAAACACTTGCCGCTTTTTGTGCTGACGGCCCCCAATTTTACAGGGGGCTGAGGTGAAAGTCCCGTCGGCGCTCACGCCAGGACTCCTCCCGTTCCCTTTTATGTTTTAGGGAACGCTTTGGTTTACCCCGGGGCCCCCCCGGGGGGGTTCCCCAGGACCAGCTGACGCCCCCACCAGGGGGGTGGGAGAAGTAGTGCTGCAATGGGGGCGTGAGGACCCACACTTGTGAGACTGTGGCAAATGTGCTCCCCAAGGGTGGCATTAATGCACACATCCTCAACCCCTACACGCAAGAAGGGGAGATGTACCACTGTGGCAAAGTTTCACTCGTAAAAGCTATTAGGACCACATGCTCCCCACACTGGTGAGAGAAACTTTGGTGGGGCAGGGGTGTAGGAAAAAATTTGCCCCAAGAGCAGCTTAACAAAAACATCCTCACCCCCAATGGTGAGAGAAAAATTTGATTCAGGAGTGTAGGAAAACATTTAACTGAAGACAATCTTTAAAACACCATACTCACCCCCACTGGGAAGAGAAAAAAAAAAAAACCTTTGAGTGTCAGGAGTGTAGGAAAACTTTACCAAAGGGCATCTTAACACACATGCTCACCCACACTGGTGAGAGAAACTTTGATGTCAGGGGGTGGTAAAACATTTTCCCCGAAGAGCAGTCTTAAAAGCCACATGCTCCCCCACTGGTGTGAGAAACTTTGAGTGCCAGGATGTAGGAAAAAATTTACCCAGAAGACAATCTTAACACCACATGCTCACCCACATGGTGAAAAACTTTGAGTGTCAGGATGATGAAAAAAATTTTCCCAAAAAGAGCAGTCTTAAAAACCACTCTCATCCACATGGTGGGAAAAAATTTGAGTGCCAGGAGTGTAGGGGAAAAATTTACCCCGAAGAGAATCTTAACAGCCAATGCTCACCCACACTGATGAGAGAAAAAATTTTTGGGGTCGGAGTGTAGGGAAAAATTTACCAACAAGACCTCTTAAAGCCACATGCTCACCCAATGGTGAAGAAACTTTGAGTGTCAGGAGTGTAGGAAAAAAATTTTTCCCCAAAAGCAAATCTTAACAACACATGCTCACCCACATGTGAAGGGGGAAATACAAGTGTGATATTTTCGGCAAGTGTTTTCCTAGCAAGGCGTGTTTCCAGCATACCAGACACACCTGTAGGGGGGAGTGGCTGTTGTGGGTTTTCTTGTGGGGGGTGGGGTTTTAGGGGCTTGCCAGCTTCAGCGCCACTTGTGAGGTTTTAGAATATCAATAAAGCCCTCCATGAAAAATGGTTTTTAATGTTTTTTTTACAGTTACAGAGGGAAAAAATGAAAAGGGAGAGAGATGTAATGGTTTAACAGCACCCATAAAACGTAGAAGAGAAATACAATATTATTTTCATTTCTACTCTTTCCCCTCCTCCCCTTTTTTCATTGGGACTTTCCCCTCTCTTCCCCAGAAAGTAATATTGTGATGAAAGAATTAATAAAAAATTTTTCTATTAGTATTTTATTATTGTTTTTATATTTTTGCCCCTACAGTTTTTTTTTAATTGTTTTATGTTTTTGATAAAAAAACAAGAAAGAAGAGAGAAGAGAGAAAAGGGGAGAAAATTCGGCAGCTTTAAAACGACCCAAAAGCAAAAAGGGTACCGCTTATCCATGCGGTTTTCCCCTCGCCGTCTCTTCTCGGTTACCTTCATTCCACGTGTGACCGCCACCTGCCTACCTTCAAAAAGCCCTTTCCCTACCCCACCCTTTCCCCACCCCTTTTAAAAGCAAAAGACCATTCCTTCAAAATTTAGCTGCCCCTTCACTTCTTTGGATATTTCGGGTTATCGCTTTCGGGTCACCCCTCCCCCCAATTTTCCGTTAAGCGAGGGGTTTCTGTGTATTGCATGGAAACAAACCCTAGTAGTAAAATTTAAACTGAAAAAAGAAATACATGAACAGACACAAAAAATTTTCCCCCGGTTTAGATTCCCAGCCAGAAAACAAAGGTGTTCCCCCAAAAATGGGAGTGGTAAAGTAACATTTGGGCGCTTTTTGGGGACGAAGCCCAGAGATGATCAGAAGCAACGCATGTTTCTTAGGCAATAAAATGTTATAAAAGGCCCATATAAAACTTTTTAAATGCCCTGACATAGAAAACTCGCTCAGTCCTGAACCTCACCTGTTGGGGAAGTTGGGAGCACCAATATCACCTCAACAAACACTAAAAAACAACACAAAACCTAATGATGTCAATAAAATAGGGCCCATAATTTTAGAAGGATTTAACTCCTTGAGGTCCGAAAGTAATTTCCATTGTAATCTGACCACTATTAGAAGATTTTTAATGAACATAAGCAATGTTTTTTTAGATTTGACCCTGTTTAGCATCCTTGTCCATAGTTAATCTGGATTATTTAGTTACTTGTTGAAATGTTATGGCTAACAACTGACAAATTTTTATAGCAAAGGAAATATCTGGGCTTGAAGGGTTAAAGTAATTGTCCAGACCATTTCATCATTCCTGATTTAATGCAATCAAATTATAGCCATTAACAAGTATATCAACAATATGTCGTCACTTTTTGCATCCAGTCAGCCGTTTTTAAATAATCCGCAATCAAAATTGCAAATTCCCCGAGCTTCCAAAACACCCCTCACGACAAGCAGACGATGCGCCACGGCCGGTGACGTCACAAAAGGAGGCGCGCTGATCAGAAGCACGTTAACACAAGAGATAATATAGTACTTGAAGATTTTTGGGTGGTTCTGATATTTTTTTTTGCGATATGCCACATGCATGCATGCATCCTTTATGGGTGGCAGCAAACAGTTGTGCCTTCTCTTCTCTCTCTCTCTCTCTCTCTCTCTCTCTATCTCTCTCTCTCTCTCTCTCCTCTCTCTCTCTCTCTCCTCTCTCTCTTTCTCTTTCTATCCTTCCTTTCTCTCTCTCTCTCTTTCTATCCTTCTTTCTCTCTCTCTTTCTCTCGCTCTCCTTCCTTTCCCTTCTTTATCTCCTTATCTTTCTCTCCTTTCTCTCTCTCCCTCTCTTCTCTCTCTCTCTCCTCTTCTCTCTCTCTCTCTCTCTCTCTCTCTCTCTCTCTCTCTCTCTCTCTCTCTCTCCTTCCTTTCCCTTTCTCTCTCTCTCTCTCTCTTCTCTCTCTCCTCTCTCTCTCTCTCTCTCGTCTCTCTCTTTCTCTCTCTCTTCTCTCTCTCTTCTCCTTCCTTTCCCTTCTCTTTCTTTAATTTTCTCTCGTGAAGATGAATGGGAGAAGAAATAGATGAAAAAGAAAGAAAGGAGAGAGAGAGAGAGAAGGGAAAGGAAGGAGAGAGAGAAGAGAGAGAGAGAGAGAGAGAGAGAGAGAGAGAGAGAGAGAAAGGAAAGGAAAGGAAGGAGAGAGGGAAGGAAAGAGAGAGAGAGAGAAGGGAAAGGAAAGGAAGAGAGAGGGAAGGAAAGAGAGAGAGAGAGAAGGGAAAGGAAAGGAAGGAGAGAGAGAGAGGGACTTACTCTTCTGACGTCATCAATAACATTCGTAACCCTGTTGGCGGGAAGAAAAAAAAAATACGCGCGCTTTTTACAAAAGTCGTGTTTTTACGGAAATAAGGCCTGGAAATCAATTGTTTTTGGTGGATTAGTTGTTTTGAAATATACATTCAACATAATTAGGCAAATAAAAAATGGGTCTGGACGATTGCTTTAATGAAGAAGAGTACAGTATATTGCTTTGAATGAATACTGTACGTGTGTGTGTGTGGGGTGTGGAAAAGAAAAGCTTTAAAGCGTACTGTAGATTTAAAAAAGAAATAGGGAAAAACAGGTTCACAATAGGGTGGTAAATGATTGGAATGGACTCAATTTATTAGGTAGTTAGTGCAGAGTCATTAGGGAGTTTTAAAAGGAGGCTGGACAGTGTTATGGATGGGGATTAAAGGTGGATGTAGGTAGTGTTGAGTAACAGGAACTACCACGTGTAGGATGTAGGGCTCCCAGCCTCTTGTAGCTTCCTTATTTCTTGTGTTTTTATGTGTGTGTGCGTGTGTGTGTATAATGAAAGGAAAAGGGAAAGGGTTACCCACATAAACATCTTTTTAACACGCATTTACCTTTCGGTGAACTTGGGTGGTGGTGATGTAAAACACACACACACCACACACACACACCACACTCCACTCCACCCCATAAAGAGATCCCTGCTCGACTCAACACCACGTACACACACACGCACATACACATTTTATGCTATTAAGAAGAACAGTTTATTTTAACCCTTGAGGCCCAGAACGTTATTTCCATTGTAATTTGACTACCATTAGACGATTTTTAGGACTATAAGCAATATTTTAATAGCTATGACCTGTTTAGTATCCTTGTTTGTCTAACTAATTGGTATATTTTAGTTACTTTTCCTAATTTTATGGCTAAAAACAGACATTTTTTTTATAGCAAAGGAAAGATCTGGGCGTGAAGGGGTTAATGACTATTTATTATATCGCTATTTCTCCCCTCTCCTATGGCAGCTGTGTACGTGCGTGCGTGTGTCCGTGAGTTACAGGTCTGCGGACGATATTTTTGTGGAGAGTGTGTGGGCGTGGCGGCATTTTATTTATTTATTTATTTGCAATTTTAGTATTATTATTATTAACTTAATTAATTTTTGCTATCATCCACTAAGGCTTTCATATTTTTTTCGCTAATTTCACATTTTCTGTCACTCATTTCCTCACTTTCTCTAACTTTCTTAAATTTTCTCACAATTTTCACTCATTTCTGTCACTTGCACTAATTTTCTCACTTTCTCTAACTTTCTTTAAATTTTCTCACTTTTTTCACTTCACTCACTATCTTTTTTTTCATATCGAAAAATTAAAGAAATTGTCAAGATTATCAATTATTTTATTAATTATCCAGGAATATCCAGGTTCATTCCTGGGTATGATCAGAAACTGCATAGGGGAGTGTCCGATTGAAGGGCTATGGTGTGTGTATGTGCGGTGTCTGTCCGGTTGAACTCCTCCGAGATGGCTGAACACACAGACTTCTATGCAGTCAATATACTGTCTATGCCTCTGTGATGGCCGAGAAGTGTGCGAAAAAAGAGAAGAAAAAACCGCCCACCAAGGGAGGAACGGGCATTCTTCGTGTCCAAGGTGGCAAGCATCCCTTTCGAGCGACGCAAGAGTGCAGCACGGAAAGTGTGGACGCCATTCGCTGCCTCATGGGTGCCATTAAGGTGGCCAAACTAGACTTCTAGGACAGCGTGAACACCGTCCTTGTGGTGTCATCAGGGTGGCCACCATGGTCGACTCCATCTACAGCTTGAAGCTCAAGCTCATCAGGGAGGTCAAGCTTTGCTGCCCGGAGCTAAAATGGCCTCTTGTATGGAGTGTGGTCAGGGTCGGCATAATACATTTATCAAAGTATATGTGCTGGAGTCCTTCTTAAATGTAAGGCCATTCCTGGGTATGCAGTTTTCCACTTAAGACTTCTGTTTCTGACAAGGATTTAACATTGATTGGTGTACGGAGAAAGCTGCACGTCTACCTAGTTATTTTATATCTTTTTATTTTTCTTTATTTTTGTATTCTGTGTAAGATATTCTTTCTTTCTTTCTTTCTTTCTTTCTTCAGGTGACGTCACTGTTAATGTCCTTGTATTGTATTAAAGTCATTAGACCAGTAGTTAGAGTTATACTTTAGTTATTAGTTAGCTGTAGTTGTACCGCTATTTTTAAACTTATTTTTTCACTCATCTGGGCAGACAGTCTGAGAGAGTTAAAGGCCACGGTTGTTCACTCGACAACATCCCTCTATTTCTACACCCCGGATCTAGTGGTATTCCAGTACGAGATATGGCAGTGGCGGCACATGGTCGCTATGGGCACCGATAGCTGATTGGCTGAGCGACTACAATGACGTCACAGCCTCGCCAGCGAATCACAAATGTGTAAAAACAAACGTGCCAGCCAAACAGATTGTGTCTCAAACGTGTCAGCCAATCACAAGGGAGCAGCCGCGGCCTGCATTTTCAAGGTCGTTGTACTTATTTCTATTTTCTAGCTTATTCCATCATTCTTTCATCCCCTATGTCACCTCCGTCGCTTCATCACTTGTTTCTACCTCCACATACAAGCGGGTAACACGCTGGTGGCTGTACTTCCTTGTATTCTAGCTATTAATTATTCCTTCAGAGTAATAGGGCGCTCTTCTTCTTCTTCTTGTGATCTTTTTCGCTTGATAATCTATTCGTAGCTCGCCTTCCTTTAGTGTTGGGGAAGCCACCACCCCGGGAGGCGGGTCACAAACCCCGGCTAACACCCGGTACCCATCACTGCTGGGTGGACAAGGGCTCGGGTTTAATTAAGGAAAGGGCACTACTATACTTCAGTCTGCTGCGGAGCCGAGCGTGGTGGTGTCTGGCATCGCTAGTCGCTACCCGCCGGTGTGGTGAGATGCCGCCGCTCACCACTCGGCCCCATCACCCCAGGTTATTTATTTACTTATATATTTCGTTTTCTGATAAATGAATTAGTACCATGTATAAATTAGTGTTGACAAAATAAATAACCTCATCAATCGGGAAAATTACCCGATTGATGATTTTATTTATTTAGTTAACGCTAATTTATGCATGGTTCTAATTCATTCATCATATAATGAAATATAGCAATGTAAAGCTAATAAAATTGCGCTTCTATTGATACCCTTCATGATAAAAGTTGACTCGCAAAGTTTAAATGGCGAAGAGTTGAAGTGAATGCATATTTCTTCAGTCTCGTAATGGCATTTCTTTGAGGCCCTGGGGCTCAAAGCCCAGGGCTTTCGTTAGCCTCTCTATTCAGAGAGGCTAACGTCCAATCTTCACGACCTAGCGACATCCATCAGCTGTTCTGGCATTCTGCGGGCACATTGATGACGTACTTAAAGACGTTAAGCTGTCAAAAACAGGCAACTGCCTACAGGCAGTTGTGGAGCATGCAATATACATAAAAAAACTCATAAATTGAGTATATATGATGTTTTCTGACTCAAGAACTGAACAGGGAAAGTATACAAATGAAATTAGGCCATAAAACAAACTCCTACACTCGTGGTGAGTTTATTATGAGTTTGTTATGGGGTGATGGGCCGAGTGGTGAACGGTGGCACCTCACACGCAGACCACCTCACTTCACCACAGCGGCGGGTAGCTGCCCCTAACCCCACGCGCACGCTCCGCATCAGACTGAAGGTATAATGGCTCCCTTTTCCTTAATAAAACCCAAGCCCTTGTCCATCCAGCCGTGATGGGTACGGGTGTTAGCCGGGTTTGTGACCCGCCTCCCGGGTGGTTGCTTCCCCAAATGGCAGAAGACCATTTTACAAAATAGAGAGATTATCAGCGGAAAAGATCACCATAGTGACCCCATAGCGCCACTGCCATATCTCGTCCCAGAACCCCCGCGAGCTCCGGGTTGTAGAAATAGAAAAAAGTTAGTTAAGCTAAAAAACCGTGCCCTTTAACTCTTTCTGATGTCTGCCCTGTCCCACCAACGCCCGGTACATCCAGAATCACGCCGAATGAGTTACTTATGCACGCGCACGGTAAAAACGGCACTTGTCTACGGTCACCGAGCGCACATCTTGCCACGCCGGCCCCGCACCTGCTAGCGGCCAGAAAAATCCCCAGTCGACAATAACTTTTTTTCGATAGTTGCCCGGCAGAATTTGTAATGGCGAGATACCGTGCTAACCCCGTACAAAGTTCATCATTACCGTGTCTCTGCCCGGGGAAGCACCGTGCATGTATTGGCTCTTCCCCGACGCGATCGGCCTTTATCGGGACAAATTTCGCCCCCCCGGGGTGAGTACGGTGTGAGTACGGTGCCCTAGGAACATGCACGGCAAAAGCCGGTGCGAGTAGGTGTGAGTACGGTGCCCTAGGAACGCACCCGGCCGAGTTTAAACGTTGTACTGGCTGGCTGCCAACTCCTGGCCCAGGCCTATTTATAGGGCCCGGGCCGCCCAAGTATATTATATTTCCCGCCTATTTATAGCCCGAAGAAGACGCCCAAGAAGACCCCAGGATGCCCAGAACACCCAAGAGACCCTAGTTGGCATTAATTATGTGCAATGTTTATATGTATGTTTATATGTCTACGAAAAATATATTGTTTCCATTATTTTGGCTATATGTATACAATAAAATATGTATTTATATATGTATACAATAAGATATGTATTTATATATGTATACAATGAAATATGTATTTTTCCATTATTTTGCCTTTGGTTATACAACCCCCTTTTTATATATGGAGGAAATATGTATATATACTATATATATGGAAGGAACAATGAAACAAGAAAGCATTTTTTTCCTTTATTAAAAGAACAATAATAATAATGACAATAAAAGATAATCATGATACAACAATGACAAACTGCAAAATATTTATTATTAGCATGATAGTTCATAGATTGTTCAACCTAAATCATATGGTCTTGCCAGGGGACACTTCCTGCTGAACTATTGTAGTAGCCCTTGAGGTGTTGCCGCATTTCTCTGGCAGGAAGTGGGCCTCTTTGATTAGTATGCACCTGTTGTCCTTCCAGTGGATCGGGGTTCTCTCGCCAGGCTCCTGGTATATGTGCATGGGTCTCAGGATCCTCGGCATCTGCATTCCGAAGAATTGCCTGCGGATTCTTGTCCCCCAGAAGGTTATGCAGACAGCAACAGGCCAGCGTAACACTCTCGACCCTCTTTGGTTCAAGACTCATGGTTGTGAGGAGGCACCTGAACCGGTTTGACATTATGCCGAAAGCATTTTCGACACTCCTCCTGGCCCGTGACAAACGGTAGTTGAAGATACGCTCCTCCTTGCTTAGGCCACGGTGTGGGAATGGCTTCATGAGCCAGTCACGCAAAGGGAAGGCCTCATCTCCAACGATGTGGTACGGCACCAGTCTGTCGCTTCCTGGTAGTGGGGTTGGTGCAGGCAATCCCAAAGAGTTCCCCTCTATTGCCAGTCTCAAGTCCGTGACAGTGAAGATGCCGGCGTCAGAACAGGCACCGTTCGCTCCTACATCCACGTACAGGAACTTGTAGTTGGTGTGGAAATTATCCACTAAACCCGCTCTAATTTTGAGTAAGGTATTAATTTGAATGGTAGAATTTGGCGCCTACCGCCAGGAGTGCGGGATACGAACACAAATTCCACCTATGTATATATTATAATAGATTTGGGTATATTAAGATGTAATTAGATATAATTTTGGTGGTATTCATCTATAATACCACAATTAATCAAAGGATTAACATAGTATAAGAATTGTGAGTGACTCATGTATGGGAGTAAATATTATTGGAACATTATACGTGGCAGTCACGAGCCAAGCTGAAAGGTTTTCTCAGTGAAGGTAAATCAGTAACCAGTTAGCCACTACGATATGAAGTTGTAGTGAGCGTTTTGATTATACACTAAGGTGTAGTCAACCTCATAATAATATGAGTAAACTTTAACCGATCAATCGGTTAAGAAAGGACGAAGTGTAAAACACACTTTTATAATATCGGCTCAGCTGTGAAAGGCTTCGTCGGCCTTTACGTGCATCATTCAGCCCAGTCACCACGCCGACACAAGTTCCACTCCCAGCCTGTTGCGACTCTGTCTACCTCGAACTACAATACTTCCCTAAAGCTAGAGATCAAGCCAAAGCACATTACAACCCACCTGCCACTGCTGAGTATACCTTAGTTAGAGCTAAATAGGGTATCATAGCAGATTAGGTAGAATTGGGTTAATCGCATGGTGAGTTCACGTTAATCAACATTATAATTTTAAAAGTTGTTGTCGACCATCAATTGGTGGTCGATAATTCCAACAGTTTGGTGCCCTGAGCACCAAGGGTTTTGGTGCCCTGATTATCTTTGGGAATGTATAAGGTGAGTGTGGTCGGACACAGTTTATGTCCGCGACAGCTGGTCGTGGAAGATGTGGAGTTCAGGATTTTTCGAGCATCGGGTGGCAGGGCTGATAAATTGCATATAGACACGCGTCTCAATGCAGTACTTGAGTGGCCTCATGACCTCACAATCCTTTTTCTGGGAGGCAATTATATATATGATGAGTGTAGCCCCAGAGTCATCACAAATATATCAAAGGTATTGTGAAGACAATAGAAGAGAAGTGTCACAGTCTTGTAGGAGTGTGTTTGGTAGAGCCTTGGAAGACCAATCGATCTCCTAGACATCACCTGTGAGCCAACTCAGCTATGATAGGGTCAAAGATTCTATAAATAGGGCCTTGAAGAGAGAATTAAAAGGCTATGCAGTAGTTCATTTTAACGCACAGCCTTTTGAGGCAGATCTCTCTCGAGATGGTGTGCATTGGAATAGGCGAGGTTGTTACTTTGTAAAAGCCAAATTCATAAATTTCATAAAGTTGAAGAAATGGGAGTGGGATGGTATCCAAGCACTAGGTAGTCCGGGAGCGCACTGAGGTTTTCTTCATAATCTCGAGTGGAAAAGGTTTGGGGTGCGGAATGTACACATGGGACCTGTGGGAGTCTGGAAAGGCGATTCTTAAGCTGTGCGAATGGTGCGTTTGGTTGTCAGCGCCACCTGGTTTAGCAGAAAAAATAGTTTTAATCATAATTTGTAGTGGATGCTCAATTCAAGCATGGATCGATAGATAATCATGCACTGATCATATATCATCAACTTAAGAACAAAATCTATGGTGCATATTCAATTAAGAACACTGCTAATTAGCGCTAATTACCGCTTTAATTAAATTATGAGAGGAAAATTAAAACAAGTGCCTAATTGTAGTATGATGTACCAGCAAGCTTAATCAAGTGCTTAAGAACACTTTTTATGGTGTGTTCCGTAGGCCTACTTAAAAACCGGTAAAAGGTCACCGGGTCGAGTTTGCGACACTCAAATGCAACAAATCGTTACTTTTCCGTGTGGTGTAGCGTAGACCCGAACGGAACTATACAGACAGACAGCAAGAGACAGACAGACAGGGAGCGAGAGAGACAGACAGACAGACAGCGAGAGAGACAGACAACAGACAGCGAGAGAGACAGACAGACAGACAGCGAGAGACAGATAGACAGACAGAGAGCGAGAGACAGACAGACAGACAGACAGAGAGAGAGAAATCATATCGTTGGGTTTCGGGCAGCGAGGTAAAAATCTTCAATGGAACATCATAAGGCCTGTGGTTGTTCGCATTTGAACAACCACAGGCCTTACGATGTTCTATGAAGACTTACCTCGCTGCCCGAAACCCAACGATATGATGTCTCTGTCTGTCTTTTTTTTATTTAATTTTTTATTTAAACATACATATACTAAAAGCCCAAAGGTGCACTGTCGTGTGCTACCTATCTTAATTAATAATCAAAGACTTGGCCGCCATAAATAGGCCGCCGTACCTGCCCGCTGAGCCACAAGTTAGCCACGACACAGACGCATTTAAGATTCCATCCGCCAACAATGATTATGAAGTTAGTTCGTTTAAATAGAGTGATGGGTGGTTATAGGCCTGGTTATGCGCCTTGTTAGGCCAGTCAACAGAGCACACCCACACTTAGTATTCAATTAAATTTAATAGGGAACCCTAACTCATAAACATTTATCCAACTTGTTATTTCTTTAATTTTTTTCATATCATTTAATCAATTAAAATCATGGCGGAAGGATGAAATTATTAGCTGCTAAATTAGGTTGGCTGACACGATTATATAATACGTGTGAGTCAGCAGCTGGGACTAACCCTATAGACTATAATAGTTTTAAAGTCAAGTCTGCTAATGCTAGAAACTAAATGGGATAATTATGAAAGGCTTACTTTCAATTATTAGAAGCTGGGGATAAAGAATTAATTAATTTGAGTCCAAGTATGATCAAGAATGTACCAAATACATGAAAACAGTACTCACATATGAGGCACCCGCTGCCAGACGGGCCTAACCCGCAAAACAGTAGTTTCGAGTAATTTAGAGTTGAAGCTGGACAACGATTATTTTTTTGGTATAGTTATGAATACCCAATTACTATACATCCCTAAAAGTTCTACTCAAGGGCTTTTGAAATACTTCATTGTCATGGGCATGTGTTGTGTTTGGGTGTGTTTGTGTCGGTGTGTTTGTGACCCCAACCAAACAAACATCCCAATATTTTTCCGTCGGAATTTTTATTTATTTTGCTAAAACGAAAATGACAAAGTAATCTGTGAAATATTCAAGCTTCTACGAGCAAAACATGCAGAACAGTAAAATAATTAAACAAAAATGTTATGTGTTTTTTCTTACCGATGGGAATAAACATTAAAAAGCATTAAAATTGATTGGTTAGAACATACAAACATTTAATTATGAACATTCTCCAAGCCTCTGAAGCCTTGCGCTTAAGTGAATGGTTGGGGGTGGGGGGTGGCGGGCTAATAATCGAGGAAGTTGTCCAGGGGGGAGATGCTGAGAAGTGCCATAGAGGTAAGGCGAAAAGAGCGCCTTACCCGTCTTAAAGGCGCTTTTGTAACGGCCCGGCTAAGGAAACCGACTAAAGCCCATGTACGTCGAAAGTTCAGGGGCCAGATGCTGAGAGGGGAGCTAGGGCGCCCTATCCACTAGGGCGCCTGTGGTAAGGCGAACGCCCTCCCACCGCAATGCTCAGTCGAGATTGCTGCCCTTAGTGGCAACCGCAAAGGCGCTGAAAACTAAGGCATGGTCAGAACCCTGACTTAGTGAGCTGCTGTGGGCCTTTGACAGACATTCATCTTCTTTTTAAAAAGCAAATACAGCCTTGTTTCAGTTCCTACAACGAAACCCAATTGGTGTTTACGTATTAATAGTGTTGAAAGGGTGGGTTATGAATTATCGTGCAAACTAATGCGGCATTATAGGGTGTTATAATCTGGTTGAAAAGAAATGTTGTGTTTGTGTTGGTTAGGGCGGCGGGCGGGCGGCGGGGGGCAGGTGCTCCGCCCGCACTAAAATGTTGTACTATTAAAACGGTATTATCATACTACCAGATGATATTTAGGACAGTTTGAACATACCATCATCTTCACGAAAACATTAGTGCATATCATAAATGCATAAAACTTGCAGAAAAACTATACCTATAATAAAAATTTGAGAGCAAAATGAAATCGTGTATAAACTTTTTTTCACCTTTTTTTATTCATCTTCTCCTTATTCCTGGAATGTTGCTTGCATTAAATTTTCACTCACTGCCCCGGAATCGGCACACCTTAACGATTATCATGGTGTATGGCACGTCCTAATGAAAAAATATATAAGTGGTAAAAACCTGTGTTGAACGTCAAACTTGTGATGAAACGCTTTTGGCGGGGGAGAGCGGTGTGTCCTTGCCATAAGTGCTTGGTTAGGGAGGGGGGGACAACATTCCTTGCTTCAGCAGAGACGTTTCAAGCCTTGTGATTGGTCGAAGCTGCCTAAGCAGCGCTCAGATAGGCAACGTGATTGCTTGTAGGATTCTCGGACCACGCCCACGCCATAGGCTTTGGAGTGAAAGGGCAGTGCAAAAGCGCCTGAACTTCGACTGTACATGGCTTTAGTCCGGTGCCTTACCCGGGCCGTTACAAAAGCGCCTGAAGACGGGTAAGGCGCTCTTTTCGCCTTACCTCTATGGCACTTCTCAGAAATCTCCCCCCTGGAGCTTTTGCACTGCCTTACACCTCCAAAGCCTATGGCGTGGGCGTGGCCGAGAATCCTACTGGGCCAATCACGTTGCCTATCTGAGCGCTGCTTAGGCAGCTTCGCCCAAATCACAAGGCTTGAACACGTCTCTGCTGAAGCAAGGAATGTTGTCCCCTCCCTCCCTCACCCAAGCACTTATGGCACCGCTTTTCCCCTGCCAAAAGCTGTTTCATCACAAGTTTGACGTTCAACGCAGGTTTTGACCACTTATATATTTTTGCATTAGGACGTGCCATACACCATGATAATCGTTAAGGTGTGCCGATTCCGGGACAATGAGTGAAAATTTAATGCAAGCAAACATTCCAGGAATAAGGAGAAGATGAAAAAAAAAAGGGTTTGAAAAAAGTTTATACACGATTTCATTTTGCTCTCATTATCTTATTATAGTTAGTTTACTGCAATTTTTATGCATTCATGGATATGCACTAATGTCTCGTGAAGATGATGGTATGTTCAGCTGTCCTAAATATCATCTGGTAGTATGATAATACCGTAAAATAGTACAACTTTTAGTGCGGGCGGAGCACCTGCCCCCGCCCGCCGGCCCGCCCCCGCCCCTAACCAACACACAACAAAAACTTTCTTATCACCAGCATATAACACCTATAATGCCGCATTAGTCTTGCACGATAAAATCATACCCACCTTGCAACCCCTATTAATACGAAAAACACCAATTGTACTTTTGTAGGAACTGAAACAAGCTGTTATTTGCTTTTAAAACAGAAGATGAATGTCTGTCAAAGGCCCACAGCAGCTCACTAGTCAGGGTCTGACCATGCCTTAGTTTTCAGCGCCTTTAGGGGTTTGCCACTAAGGCAGCAATCTCGACTGAGCTTTTGGGGGTGGGAGGCCTTTTTCGCCTTACCAAAAGTCCCCTAGTGGATAGGGCGCCCTAGCTCACACTCAGCATCTGCCCCTGGTCTGACAGGTCCTCCTCGTCGACACTTGGGCGGCCCCCCGCATGCTCCTGAGTCCTGAAGGGGTTTCCAGTTTTAGAACGGTAGGTATTAAACCAGGGCTGCGTTTGAGAAGAGAAATTTGAGCGGCTTGGCGCGTTCAGGTTTCTGTACCCTCTTATCAAATGCTTTTGGGCGCCTCGCAGTGCTATGTAAACAAATCCCCGCCGTTACCATGGAAACGACGACGCCACAAGCTCAGACTGTAGGCTTTTGACCTCACCTTTTTTCCCTCTACTGCCCTCTATCTGCCCACGCACAGTACGGAAGTGTAATGGCGTACGCTGTAGCTACCTGACGACTATTTGATTATTGTTGTTAATGGAAATTTGTCGCTGAGAGAGGTGAAATGTTAGGAATCTCGGGCACCGTCAACCAACTACCGTCAATAACACTATAGTCGTCATTTGCACTTTTGTCGCCAGGCGCTAAATATTACAAATTATAGCATCATATAGACTTGTATGTGCCACTGAAGACAGGTACTTTATATAAACTACTGTGCATGCCTCTTTAGTGGCATATACAATTAGTATCTGTAGTGATGAAAAATTCGTAATATATGGCCCTGACGACATATATGTGCAGTGGCGACTATAGTTATTGGCGGTAGGGGTAGGGAGACGTGAATAGGTTTATGAAACTGTCGCCAATAGGAATTCTCGCAGAAACACCAACTGAGACCTGTCGCCGACGTGGTAGGCCTACACTCGCCGACGCGGAAATTTTTGGTAACAGATCCACTTGGAATAAATGAAAATGAAGAAAAAAAAGTGTATTTCATTGTTGGATACCACCATACCACCTGGTTGTAATCTCTGAATGCAGAAATACTGGTAAAAGCTTATTAAATGTATATTTTTGTGTACGTAATATCATGCAAGATAAAGACGGGAAAACTGTCGACAAAAAAAAGCAGATGAAATGAAATGAAAATATGACAGTGCTAATATGATTTGACTAATGCTTATGTTCGCTTATAATGTCGATTACTGGGGATAAATAATGCTGTTATGTATATGCAGGTTGTTTCTCCTCTAACTCAAGAGTTAGTACACATTTATATAGCTAACCTGCCACTTATAGAGATAATCTGAAGGGATATTTTTACAGCAACAGGACATTCTGAAACGAACTCCCCATTGTTTATATTTTTTGTTTTGTCCAAAAATTATTATTTTCAACTAACTAATTCAATTTACCTAAACTAAATCAAATTTCTAAGATAACCTAGCTTTTCTAACTAATGAAATCTGGGTTTTTTTTAGTAGCAGTCTATTAATTATCAATCGTATTATCACATATCATTGCTGCCACATATTACACATCTGGAGCTGAAATACCTCCTCCGCCACCCTGCGCCCGGGCCCTATAATGCTCCTAACTCGTAAAATATAAACCAATAAAATTCTTCTTACCTAATAACCTAACCTCCCTAACTGGTGGGTGAAGAAGGGATATTTAAGATTAGGGGTAACAGTTTTCGTATAATAAAAGGTATAAATAATTGAAAACACAGCAAAGGGAAATGGTAAATATGCATTTTCAACCAAACTCCCTATTGCCATACTCTTCTGAAATACTGGCGGAACATCTTAAACAAGGGCTCCACGCAAGCTGCCAAATGTTGGCTCTACGTATTTACTTACTGTCCTTAACCACATCTGTTAATATTTTAATTGAGTTTCCGATCCTTACTTTGGCCTACATGGCCGATATTTAATTTCGGTCCTGAGAAAAACTAAGTCCAGCAGATGTGCAATGCGCGAGTTTAGAAGTATGCGAATCTAAGTATAAGTATAACCTAGGGGTTGGTCGAGGGGACGGAGGCCCCCCCCGTTAGGTTAAGTAGGTTTGGCTAGGTTTGGTTAGGGCAGGTTAGGTTAGTGCACAGCACGAGGGGCTCGAAGATGGTGCTAGGTAGGTCTGTAGGTTTGTCATCTTTAGAAAAGGCTCAACTCCATCTTCTTATAGCCAACAGCTTTTGGGGACATGGTTTAAACCGGGTTTTTGGGGGGGGAGCACACACATAAGGGAATATGGCCCCCAAAAAAAAATCCCCTTAAAACTAGGGAATTTCCCTAGTTTCATGGACTTTATCGGGAAAAATTTCCCTTATTTGTGTCTCTCCCAAAAGGAGCACACTCATAGGGAAATATTGGCGCCACAAACAAAATCCCTAAACTAGGAAATATCCTAGTTTAGGATTTTTTTTTTGGGGGCCATATTTCCCTTATGTGTTGCTCCCCACCCAAACCCGGTTCCCACCTTTCCCAAGCCTTTTTGGCTATAAGAAGAAGAAGTAGAGGTGGGCCTTTGTTCTTAAGATTTACCTAACTGCGGGGCTACACATCCAGACCTAAACTAACTAGCTAACCTGGGCATTGTTACATAACCTTACTCACTGAGGCAGGGGGTTTCGCTCACCCCCAGACCTTTCTTTTATTTTTATTTTTTTCCGGTACATTTTTACGATGGCACCAACTTCCTACACAATTGGGAGCGTAGTTTTTGTTTACCTATTGTATTCTAAGAGACTTTTCTCTTAACCTTTCCTCGCAAATCAATATTTCTAGATATGACATTTAGTGGGGGGGGGGGAATATGTCCCTTGTTTACAAAGCCTCTCCTCTTCTTTACCTGATCCTTTTGTTTCGGGGCGCACCCGTGCTACCTACTACCTTACTTCCTACCAACCTAAAACTGGTCGCCACCAAGGGCGCTGTATGATCCAATATATGAGGGCAGTCGCGCGGAGCAAAATATTTATACGTATATGTTTATTGACATTATGTTTAACATATATAAATAATTTAAGCATAAATTGTCATAAGTAACTACCTACCTCACTATACCCCCAAAAGCTAACCTAACCTCCTATAACCCCTAAAAGTTACTACCTAACCTCACTATAATTACTAACCTAACTTCAAATTAACCCCTTAAACTTTACTAAACTACCTCACTATAACCCCTAATTCTAACCTAGCCTAAATACCCCCTAAATTACTAAACCCAACTTCACTATAACCCCCTAAAAGTTACTTATATTTCCGTAGGCGGCCGCATGGGGCCCGCGGCCGCATTGGGTATACCCCCCAACCTAACCTTTAACCTCCTATCTGGGTCCAATAATAAAAGTTTTAATAAAATACCAAACAAAAACGATGCAGGTCACAAGAAGAGGAAGAGGGAGGCATTTTGTAAACAAGGAGACATATTCCCCCCCACCTAAAATGTTCTATATCTCCGAAACTATTGATTTTCGGGCGGAAAGGCTCAGAGAAAATGTCAATTAGAATACAATAAGGTAAACAAAAAACCCTGCTTCCCAATTGTGTAGGAAGTTTGGTGCCATCGTAAAAAATACTACCTTTATTCCTGCCGGCGGTAAATGTGCAGTTTTTTAATCAATACTCTCCTGGCATAACTGGGGGAGCTGTTCTCCCAGAACCCCCCACCCAGTTAACAAACCTAACCTGGGCATTGATTACGCAGCTTTACCTCACTCCCCAGACCACCTTGTTATTTTTTGTATGGGTCATAATACTCCTTAACGATGAGAAAGAAAAAGTGCAGGATACTTAACCAGCGATCGTGTATTGGTTTAAACTGCACATATACCCTGCCGGGTATTTTAGGGGTTAGAAATACTCCTTATGATGAGAATGAAACGTTCAGGGTATCTAAAACCACCGATCTTGTATTGGTTTAAACTGCACATATATTACAAAAATACTAGGAAATACCTAATGCTTATATAAAAGGGGGGGTAATGTGAACTTTAATAAAATTTTTCTCCCTCCACTGTTCATTGGACCACTATAATATCGTAAATTATCACTCCAATTTACTGTATTTTCATTATTAATTATAAGTAGGCTCCAGTACAGTACTTAGCAGTGCTGTCAATGGGATGCTGCGGGATGACATTGTAGTCTTTCGCTGTAATTGGCAGGAATAGCATAAAATTTTTCTCAAAATTCGTCTCTGTTTGGGCGGCCATTGTTTTTTGTCATGACGTCACCACCTCGCCAGAGCGCCCAAGGTTTTGGCTTGGGGGCCCCGGTGGCAACTCGAACGGCCCGCCCGAGTTTGCGCACAGGCGTTTGAGAGAGTTTGAGCGGCTCGCACCACTCAAATTCTTCCTCTCAAACTCACCCCAGGCACGAACTTAAGAGGACTTTCAGGTCTTTTAGTTTCTGTTCTTTGAGATCAACACCATTTGGGTACTTACTGGCAAGGGAGGCCTCGGGTTAAAGGTGTCGGGATTGTATTTTTTTTGCACGACCTTTCTAAAATTTTTAATCAGACGGGTTCATCAGGCCTCCCCACCCTTAACACTAAAGCCCATTTTTTTGTTATTAACGGTAAGTCCGCCGTTCTTAAAAACCCTTTTCCTACATCTGGCCTTCGTCATGTGCTGTGGGGGACGTCGAAGTTCAAAAAAGGGTTTGGCATGCCCCCACCCGACGACTGTGAAGGGGTTTTTTTTTACGGCCTCCCTCATGACTTCATGAATGTCTGGAGTAAAGACTTTTGGGGCCCTTCACCGATTTTTCCGGGCTCCCGAAGTCCCGTCGCAGGTTAAAGATGCCCGACACGAAAAAAGTTTTGTTTGGTCAAACGGTCACATAAATCACCCGGGTACGACAGCACTTGTTGGTGTTCTATTTTTGCCCCCCAAAATTTGTCACTAAAAATAATTACTTTTCGTATCCCACCCCCCATGAATTTGTTGAAATATTGGGAGGGGCAGGTGGCTATTTTGAGGACCCACGTGACCAGTCTTTTTTTTCCCCACACGTAAAAGTATGCATCACCATCTTAGGTATAAACCCCCAAGATACGCCCAAAACTTCCTTTTTAGTACTGGCCAAGTACAAAGTCGGGGTGTAGGATTTTGTTTTTGTAGATCCATAGAGATACAACGAGGTGTCATTTATTTTTTTTCCATAACTCTCGACCATGTGCCACAGGGCCTGGCTAAGGGGCACTTCTACTTAAATTTTAAGTTCACGAATGTCATAAAAGTCATGTCCGCTTTAAGGTTTTAATTGCTGCCCAGCCATCCACAAGTTACAGGTTCACCCTTAGGGGTTCTTTTCCGATGTTAAATTTTGTAAAAAAATTTCATTGTTTTTGGGAAAAAGGACCCCTTAAAGTTGCTCTTCTTTTTTCCCTCGGGTGTCCCACATAGTTTTTGGAGGGTCTTGGGCTAGCCCGTTGGGCAGGTACTTTCGTCTTTACTCTTTGCCTAGAATAGGGGAGCTGCACACAGGCAGCCCCTTAATGGGGGTTATACAGTTTCTTCTCCCTCCTCTATTGTTTTATTGTGAGGCTGTGCTGCCTTTTGGTCAACTGCAGCAGTTCCAGCTACTTTTCTTTGGACAATGACCCCTCCCCTTTTTTGGTATGATAGCGTGAAGTGGATGAGATTATCTTGCACACGAAATATTCCTGTCATGCCCCAGCCCTTGTAAAACCGAGTAACAACCGCCGATTTTTGCCTCCCTTTCACCTCTTTTTTTTACACTTTCGACAAATACGGTCTATTGGGTACCTTTTTTTGGCCGTGTACCCCCAAGCGAGTAAGGGCAAAAATTTCACGCTTTTCTAAGCAACGTACGATAGAAATTTTTAGGGCAAGCACATGGTGGACCGGCATTTTCCCCCCCCTTTTTTCTTTTTGTTGCAATACCAAAACTCTTCACCATGTGCCCGTTTTGTTTTGCAAAATTCTTTTCCACTTGTGGCTGCAAGTCTCTTTTTAGTCAGTCTTTACGTTCCCCCTCAGATCGAGACATCCGTCCCTTTTCAAAATACAAAATTCAAAAAATTCTGCAGTGCAACCTTTCACGTGATAAAATTGAGGGGACTGAAGTGTGGGAGGAAGGAGCTGATGGGGATTTGGGTGCCGCGAGGGGGGTGTCCCCACCCAGACGCGCGATTTGGTAGATGCACGAGGATGAGCCCTTCTGGGTTTTGCTACACAAAAAATCAAAATTGGGGCATACGCCGGGGCGCGTCGCCCCCCACCCTACGCGCCCTCCCGGGGGTCCCACGCGCGAGTTCCCGCGGCTCCTTTTTCCCAACCAAACAGTCTCGACAGAAACATCAATGCCCCAGCCCCGAGCCTTGTGGGGGGCCCCCCTTTGGCCTCCCCCCGCCGGGTTGTCTCTTTCGGTACAACCCGATGGGAAGGATCGGTTTCGGGAGGGCCACTGCCCTAAGCCGAAGTTGGGGCTGCGGACTATGCAGGTAATACCCCCGGTTTAGTCTACGGGGCAATCGCTGTTTGCACGTAATCATCCCCGCGATACCCCATGATTCTGCGAAAACATTATTTCCAAAGGGATTGATTTTTGTCTCTTCAAATCACTATTTTTTGTCCCTGTCTCACAAACCCTAGGTAAGACAGGGATCACAAGCGACTTTAAGACCCCATCTTTGTCCCCCCTGCCAAAATACCGACAAAAAGCCCAAAAAAATCCGCGACAAATCCATAACCCGGGGCTAGCCAAACCGCCTAGGCTTTTTGAGTGACCCCCCGTCTTAGGGCTGCGCTACCAAGGTATGTAAAACTTTTCCCAAATCTCAATGTCCTCGCCACCGCAGAAAAGACGTACTCTTCATTTGTAATCTCCAACACCTGGACCGGTCCCCTTGGGCCGGAGACCGCAAATCCCAAAGGGTTTGCCTCCTCGTGCAGCGCCCGAGGCACCCCCAGGACCTCCAGCGACTCGCAAAATTACTGATCTCGGCAAAAAAAAGATCTGATCATGGTGTTTCCACGGGTCCACAATCACTTTGATCTCAAAACCTTTCCAATACCCGTCCTACAACTTGAAAGTGATGGGCAAGGAGCACCCTTGCCTCCTCCCGATTCAAAAAGGCTGGGTACACCTGCCCCCCCAAATTCACAGCACTCTCAGTCCCGAATACAGACCATTATCAACCAATATCCTTTCAGAATCCTCAATCGCGAAGACCCAGAGTGACCCGATGCACGAGTCCAAAAAGCCTTCTTTAGATCAAATAGGCCTTTCAAACATCCCCTGCGAAACTCAGTCGGGGTTCCACCAGGACACAAGCGCTAGGATACGGTCCGTTTTTTGGGCTTACCAGGCGGAAAACCCCGCTGCTGAGGTTTTGAGCTTTTACCAGATGGGAATTTGTGTCACAATAGAAGGCAAGCACCCTTTCCTGGTACGCGAGCATGTAATACCGCGGTAAAAAGTTGCAGTCCTGACGGGCCCCTTTTTCCCTTTCCCGATAGGGACGACCACCCCCTTTTCCAGTGGAGGAATGGTACGATTGCCAAGGCAGTCGGGACAGATGAAACCCCGCGGATCTGGCTCCCCCCCACTTTGGGCCCGCAAAATTTAAAAACACCACCCGCCTTTCCCCCCTTTCAACTTTGCTACAGCCTCTCTGATTTTGTCAAGAGAGGGGCGTTTCGTCAAGGGAGGAGGCATCCCCCCTTAAACCCCAGTGGGGGAAAACTGCTCATTTGGAGGGTCCACCGTGCTACACAAAGCATTTAAATTTTTTTTCCGCCGAAAAAACCCAATTTTGAGCCCTCAAAACCCGCCTTAGATGATCAAATATCGCTTACCCTTTACGCCACCTGTCCGGGACTCGAGACAGCGGGAGACGGTGAAACTGAAAATCTGCGAGAAGGGTTAGGCCCGTCTGGCGCGGGGCTCTATAAAAACTTATGCGTGACAAAACCACACCCAAAGCCTTTTTACCCCAATTTAAAATACAGATTTTCATTCCCTCTTTTGAGGTGAAAATTTGGGTACTTTCTGGGAAAATTTTCAAAAAAAATTGAAAATAGGATGATCTAGCAGGTGCTAAATTAACCTTTTTGTTGGGTCATTTTGAGAGGCCCTGCTTTTTGCGGGTAAAGGAATTTAACCGTAGAAAATGCCATTTAAAATTGGCCCTAAAGATCTTAGAGAAAATGAGAGATAAAGATCAATAACAAAAAATTTTTTCTGCAATTTAGGATCTATGAGGCCCCTTCCAAAATCACAAGAATTGGAAAGTTCAAAAACCCTTTTTAAGTTGCCACAAAGGGCAATTTGAGCGCATAACCCCTTTGCAAAATCAGAGGATGGTTAGTATCATATATGGAAAAAACTCCCCACTGGGAGGGGAGACCGTTTAAAATAAAAGGGTAAATAGTGATTACTTCAGGGTCAACAAATGAAAGGGATTTTTACGGGTGCAACCATTTCAAGGTAATTAGCAGGAACAACTCCCCCGGGGAGATTGAGATACTAGCCCCTAAATTTAATCAGCGATATCAACCCCCTTTTAGAGTTTGAGACCCCTCTTTGGTGGATTACCCCTTCTCCTAAAAAAACGAGGGGAAAAAAAACCCGGTAAATAAATTTCAAGCAGACCAGCCGGGAAAACCCATGCAAGCCCCCAAAAGAACGGGTCCCTTTTTTAAAAATATAGGGTTTTTTACAATAAAATTCAAAAAAAAAAGGGTTTTTTCTGCGAGAAGAACATCAACCCGACATTTGTAAAATATAGCCAGATTTTCCCCTGGGAAAAAGTTTAAAAGACCTGGGAAATCCCAAACCTTCTTAGGGAAAACACCCAAACAAGCCTGTCCATTAGCTTAATATTTGTTGGAATGTAGAAATCCATTCTCACGTACTTAGCCCTAGGTAGGGGAGAAAAACCCTCGATTGTTAAAAATGGCATAACTAGTATGAGTGTTCATCCGCTGCCCCTAGGGCAGATTTAAGGGTAGCAATAACGTAAACCCGCCATTTTAAAAAACAATGTTTGACAGGGACACAAAGATCATTTATTGTGGAGAGATTTTGTTTTTATTGAAACTCCCTGTAATTAAAGGTGAATTTGCCTTTCGGGCTTTCTGGCAATAAAAATTTTTCAAATTTTTTACTTTGTGCCCCCAGTTCAATTGGGTAGCTATCATGTAGGGTACTGCTGTATTAATGACATGGGTAAAAATTTTACGTAAAAGGACTTAAATCTGCAGCTGAAACTTGAACAGAAAGGTGTTAGACATTAGAAAACTTTGAAGATTTTGATGGCCCATCCAGTTAATAATAGGCCTGTTTATTTTGGTCGATTCCTAATAAAGTATCAAAAGACAAAACCCCTTTATGTTCCCATGCCGGTGGTAAATTAAAATGGGACCATCCCAAAAACTACTCCCAGCCAAAAAAAGAGGAATGCTTCCTAGTCATGCACAACCCCTTTTGGGTTGCTAGAATGGACTTCATTTTTTCCCACCAATTAAAGTTAATGGAAAAAGGGGATATCCCCGTGCACAAATTAGGGCTAGAAACTATCGGTGTAATACCCGACATTTACCTGAAGGGATCAAAACTCAGTCACTATGTCACCTGTCAATTATTTTTAATGGAAATAGAAGTAGGTCACCTTGCAATAAATGGCCCTGTTTTTAACTTCCTTTTTCAATATTAAGAGCCTCTTTTTAAATTTTAAATAAAAAAACTGAAAAAAAATCAGTCAAAATTTGGGGTGCTATAAAAACTTTAAAGATAAATTAAAGGGATGATTTATCGAAAAACTGAAGGAGCAGTAAATCAAAATTAGGACATTTTTTTACCCCCCCAGCAGGGGCAAAAAGATATCAACCCCCCCCATCAAATAGTTTTCAATTTTTATTTTAAAAACTAAAAAAGATCTATTTTAAAATGACTGCTGTAAACAGGACCGAATCTCTTGTCTAATCTAGGAGGGGTCCTAGTAAAATTCAAAACGATAAATTCCCCTTGTGGGACATTCAAGGTTTTCCTAAGTTGGGGGCTAAAAGAAAAGATAAAAATTTCAAAAAATTCCTAGCCTAAAAAATATATAGCAGGAAGATACCCCCCTAGACACAATAGGTTCAAGTCGTTCTTTGGGTTTCGCTCAGCCCTTTCTTAAATAAAACATTACAATACCATTTTAAGGTTTGATAGCCCAAATTGGGGGAAAGAATTCTATAGGGATATTTGGGGACAAAAAATTTCTGGGAAAAACAAATACAATTTAAAATTGGCTAATAAGAGGCGGAAGGCCAGCCTCCCCTTACGAGTGGAATAAAATTCTTCAAGCTAAAAGGGTTTTCAGGAAGGTTTCCCTTAAATTTATCGCCACCAAAATAATCAGTTTTAGGATTATGGGGGAACTAAAAACTGTGAATGAGATTAAAGTTCCAGTTTTTTAGGGTGGTCCAAAAAAGAGAACACTCTTAAGTCAGTCCCCCGTATTTGACCCCTTGGGTATAGGGGCCCCAAAAACTATAAGGGATAAATTCTAAAAAAAAGGCCGGGGGGGAGAACCCTCGATTGGGTCCCCCCTAATGAAAATAAAAACAGAATGGGGACTATAAGATCTGGTTCAAAAAGAAAATTTTAAGTTCACATAAGTAGGAAATAATGGAGGGGCGACACCCCAGAAACACCATTTTTTGGATTTTTAAAAAAAGTGCATACGGGCAGTAGCTTATTTTAAAAGCAGGAGAGGAATGTAAATTTAATTATGTCTAAGGCTGGGATTGCCCCAATAACCCTAGAACAGCCCAAAGGGCTGACTGCAAGAATTAGGCACTAAATTACTCATATCTAAGAAATTTTTATTAAAAATTAGTGAGTAAAATGGACCGATAGTGAAATTTGCCTACATTGGTTGTAAAAATAAACTAAAATCCCTTAGTCGGAAACGTGTTTTAATAAATGTTAGGTTTTCCCCATTTTTCTATAATCTGTTTTACCCAAAGGGAAAACCACGATATTTTGTCCAGAGGAACAAATATCCTCAAATTAAATAAGGGGTTTTGTTTAAAGGGCCTACCTGGCGAAAAATAATGAATGGCCAATAAAAGGTCTATAGTAAAATCAGACAAAATTTTTAGAAGAAAAAATCAGGAACCCATACGATCCCCGATCCTGTTTGGATTAAAACGGTTTTCCTTTTCAGCAAAAATATTTAAAACTACTAAAATTTGGGCTTTAAATTTTAAAATGGGATAGTTCACCTTTAAAGTTTTGGGTTAGAACAATACAAAAAAAGAATTTCCCCGAGGAATTCAGATCTTGCCTTGCCCGCCCCCTAGGAACAAACTTATCAAATCTTAGGTCGTACCTAATAATAGGGCATATTAGGTGTCGAGGAAAAATTGGAATGTGATCTTTCCCAAAAACCTGCAATCCCATACTAATTCCCCAACGTCTCATCTACTAAAATTTATATGGATGAATCTCATGGAACTCTTTTCATGGGGAAGGGTGAACATTTGCCTTCTCAGGAGGGAAATTTTGGATACCGCAGGGTAGACAGGCAGTTAATATACCCAAATCTGTTCAAAAGCAGAGATATGAGGGAAAACTGATCAACCCACCCGGGCCCCCTCAACTCCCCATGGGTCGGTACAATCTTTAACCATTTGAGGTATGGTTCACTATAATGGGGGAATAAAAAATTTTCAGGGGATAATACCCCCCAAGAAAATTATGCTGCTTATTTACTTGCATTTTACAAGGGCTGTTCATTTTGAAAAAGTGATAATTTAAGGCCGAAAAATTTTTTAAGTGTTTCCCGGGGGTTTGTGGGTCGGCGGTCGGTTTCCCGGGGATTGATTAGCGAAATGCTATAACTTCGTAGGGGCCCCCCCCAATTGTTAAAATATTAAAACATCCATCAGTACAAAAATCTCTAAGTTAGGAAATGCTCATGGGCCTTTCACCCAGAGCTCCCGGCCCAAAAAGGTTTTTCAGAAGAATGATTGGGATTTCAAGTCTTGTCTTTGGAAAAAATCCCACAAGACAAAGATAGGTCTAAAGACTTGAAAAAAATGTGACGAGATTGAGACCCTACAAAAACGACCCTTAACCACTTAGATATTCCAGAAATATGAAAACTTTATCCCTACATTTTAAATTTTGGGGGAAGACTGGACCCCCTTTTCCCTTTTTAGATACAAGGGAAGTAACAGATCCCACGATAAAAAACCCCCTCAACATCTCCGGGGAAAGGTTTTCATACCTTAAATAAAATTTAAGATCATGGGGAAACATTGAGTGTAGATTATTTACTGAGTCTAAAGGGGAAAAATTTTTTTGGGGGTCAACCCCCAGAAAATCAAAGTCCAATCAAAATAGGGTATAGTAACCTTTGGGAGGGAGATATCCCCCTTCGCAATTGCCCTAGGAAAAAAAGCAAAAAATTGCAACGGTGGAAGGTGATTGTGAGTTCTGTGGGTTATTAGTGAGGGGAAACAATTGGCGGACGGTAAAAATTTATCCCCCCAGAAAGGTGAAAAGAGAAAGAAAACTTTAAGTCTGCGTTTGGGAGGCCCAAATTAGGGGGTTTTCGACCTCGGGCAAGCTGCTTTAAAATGAAAACCCCTGGAGAAAAACCCCATAAAAAGGGGGTCAAATTACCTGAAGCAACCCTTATTTTCACCGGCCCCAGTTTGGAAAATTTTCCACTAAACCCCCTCTAATTTTTAGTAAGGATTAATTTAAAGGGGGAATTTGGCGCCTACCCCCAGGGTGCGGGGGATACAAAACAAATTCCCCCTATGTATATATTATAATAGATTTGGTATATTAAATGTAAATTAGTTAATTTTGTGGTATTCACTATAATACCACAATTTAAACAAAAGGTAACATAGTAAAGAATTGGATGAATGAGGGGGTAAAAAATTGGAATTTTAAGTGGCAGTCACGAGCCCAAACTGAAAGGTTTCTCAGTGAAGGTAAACAGTAACCAGTTAGCCACTCGAATAAATTGTAGTGGCGTTTTTTATTATAACTAAGGGTGTAGTCAACCTCAAATAATATGAGTAACTTTAACCCACAATCGGTTTAAAAAAGGACGAAGGTAAAAAACACTTTTATAATATCGGTAGCGTGAAAGGCTTCGTCGGCTTTACGGGATATTTAGCCCCGTCACCCCGCCGCAAAGTCCACTCCCCCCTGTTGCGACTTGCACTCAACTACAATACTTCCCTAAAGCTGAGATCAACCAAAACCACAACCCCCCGCCACTGGAGTATACCTTAGTTAGAGTAAAAAGGGTATCATAGCAATTTAGAATTGGGGAATCGCATGGTGATTCACGTTAACAAATTATAATTTTTAAAATTGTTGTCGACCATCTTGGGTGATTTCAACAGTTTGGATCCACCCCGCCAACATCACAAGGGTGGAAAAAGTTATAGTTTTAATAAAGAGAGCCTCCACCTTGGGGGCATTTTTGGCAATTTTTTTCCATCCCAAATCCCAGGTGTTGTGGAAGTTTCCCGCGTGGGGAAAAACATCGCCACTTCAGCCTGCCTTGGTGTTTTTGGCAGTTCAGAACCCGTCCTTTTACTCTGTGATGATGGCCTCGCAGGTTTCGTAACAAACTTGGAGATGGTGTTTGTGGGAACACGTACTGTAGGACCGACTTTTAAACGAATCCCTGTAGCCCAAAAAACCCAAGGGGATTGACAGGCGGCCGGGTCAATAGCTTCGGTAGTTGGTGCTTTTTCTCAATCGTGGGCAAAGTTGTAGTACCTCTAAAAGATCCCTGTCCCAAACGGTGGTAGTTCCCGAACGTTGGGTCTCCGCTTTCACTCCTGCCCAGGGTTCTCCGGCCATTTTGGCGCTGAGAATCCACCTTTGAAACCCCAAAAACTTCTGTGGCGTCGCCCCCATTTTATTTTTTTTCTTTTTCACCTTGCGAAGTTTCAGCAATTGTATCTGCAACTGTGTACTATTTGACCTTCCAGCAGCTTGAGGTACACAGCACTGCTAGCCTTGCAGTCTCCCTTTCTTTGTTATCCATGTTGGTAGGCACGCCACGAGCTCTTGTTACAAGGGAGGCTAGGAACGACGAGTGGACAGACAGTGGCCAGGGGGCCAAATATATATAGGGCGCTGCTGCTTTTACCGGGGTGGACATGGCGTGCGTACCGAGCTCTTGCGGCATGTATCGGGAATGTACGGGTTTTGCCATGCGAGGGATCGGCCAAGACGGTTGTGGTTTCGGCCCTTTGGCGGGGGCGGTTCTTGGAACACCGTGCTCTCAATCGCCGGTCACGATGGAACACCGGCATGTACTCTGCGGGTGTCGGAAATCACCGTTCGAGCACCCGGCCGCACACCAAACTAGGCGAAAATCCCGCACTTCCATCACGGGTCGTACGCCGATTTCTTGATTTTTGAAAAATTCTGCACCGCACCGGCTAAGATCGTGCTGGACCGTACTCTGTTGGACACGGCCCTTTTACCGTGTTTTACTGTTTTTTATTTGATACTATTATAAAACAAACATTTACGAAGATACAGATATTATTCATATATACTGTAAACCAGTCTATATGATCCGTTTATATATATATATATATATATATATCATATATGTATCCTAGATATAATATATATATATATATATAATATATAGATATATATATGAATCCGAGCGGCCCTCCGACTCAGGCCATTGTGGGACAGGCCGATATTCCGTGCGCAGTCAAGGTAACAGTGGTTCTATGGTGTAGTGTATAGGCCTCAAAACTTATGTAAAGAGGATTCAGCTCCTATATGGGAAGAAATAAACAAGGCCTGCAGATATAATCGGACTATGCGTGGTGGGACGATTTTAATCTTAGGAATATAGACTGGGATTTAATCCATAGGTGACAGCGACGCAGATGAATTGTTAAATATAATCCAGAGAGAACTTCCTAAGTCAAGCAATCAAGGAGCCTACTAGAGGATAAATATTCTAGATCTATTGCTGACCAAATCGAGACTTATTTAGTTAACAAATGTGGAGGTCGGTGGGAAATTTAGGATAAATAGCGACCATTATGAGAATCAGATTTAGCTTAACAATGGGAAAGTTGGAAAATTAAGTGGCAATAAGCATTGAATACTAATTTCAGAAAGGCAATTATGCAGGATAAGAAGACACCTGGAGGTTATTAAAAAGAGGTGGGGACGGAGGGGAAGAAAGTTTCCCAGGATAACGACAGGGTGATACAGTGGAAGGCCAATTATGAAGGATTAGCAAGGCACCTGGAGGTAATTGGCCGGTTAGATATGGAAGTCGAGGTCATGGCTGAGGAGGTTAGTTTCTAAAGCGGTTAGACAGGACGTGAGGTCAGGGCTGAGGAGGTAATTAGAGAGGTTAGGCTTAGAAATGGAAGTGAGGACGGCGGTTGAGTAGGATTAACCTCATTGTAAGGAATATAATTGACCGAGACAGAAAAGAAAATATCCTTTATAGGAAATAAGGGTCCAGAAAGAGTGATCCAAAAATGGATGGACTACTAATTTAAAACAAACATTGGGTAAAAAGAAACATTTATTTAAGTTTCAAGGCAGGTATTGGTAAACAAAGAACAGTATAACGTGAGGCAAGGACAGTGAAGAATTAACTCGAGTTGCTAAGAACAATTATGAGATTAACGGAGCAGGACAGGCGAAAAGGGAAACAAAAGGGTTCTATCAGGTATATAAAACAAAGACAAGGGAATTAGTTGGGCCGTAAGGTCAGGACAGGGTGAGGTCTTAAATACGGATGAAGGATGTGTGTAAGAGTCTAAATGATTATTTCTTAAAGTGTTTTTATCGGAGGAGGATACACAGACGATACCTGATAGTGAACAGTGTTCAAAGGAGGATTAGGGAGAAACTCAAAGATATTGTGATACAGGGAAATGGGGAAGAGCGATAGTAAAATGAAAATTTTCAAATCGCCAGGACAGATGAAGGATCCCAGGGTATTAAAGGAATGCAAGGAGGTTGTTAGTGAGGTCGTAGTGCAATTTTAGGAAATCGGTTGTGAGATAGGCGGACTAATAACGTCTGTTTGACCCCGTGCCCCCTTGTGATGGCCGTGCCAGATGTGGAGGAAAGGAATTTTGTTCCCATATTTAAGAAGGCGGAAGAGGACTTAAGTCAAATTATAACACTGGTTAACAACAAATTTCAACTTTTTTTTCACATCACAGAATAAATAAGACTTTTCTGAACGCCCCCCCCCCTATTTTTGATGCTGTGATTCAAATCTGGTTACAGTTTTTTGATAGCCGTATTGTTTGAATTATTTTATTTTTATTTATGAAAATCTTCGAATTTTATGAAAATCTACGGGTTTTTTAATAACAAATTACATTTAATGCAAATCATTTACGTGTAAGAACTAAAATAATACATTCATACACCTAAATTAATTACAACGCCAATGAATGTAAGCAAAACAAATTTACATCATCATAAGGTCATTGAACATACGTTAAAGTAAGAATTTCTTTTTCTACACAGTACAAGATCTTAAAGGCGTTGAGAATACGCTTTTCTTTTAAATTATTTTGGTCTGGATTTTCACGATACAACATCAAAATGGTACAGCCATCATGCTTTGTTCAAAAATCCTGGTTTTTATGCGAACTTCCATAGTCATGAATGTCTTGGTGAAAGCGTTCCCCTTGCTCGTCACTCACTGCACCAAGGTTTTCGGGACAAAGAAATCTAAAATGGAATGCAGGAAGTGCATTTTTGAAAGACAGTCGACACTCCATTTCATTATAAGCATCGAGGAGTATTCAACTCCCATCTTATATTGCATGAGACTTGTTATTTCCAGAAGGTTTGCCGCATAATCCATTTGAAAGCCAGCCAAGCTTTCAATTACAGCGGACTGAGGTCCCGTTGAAATTCCATATCCATTAAAAACTCCCTCGATTTGTGGCCACAACAAACTATCCCCTTCAATTTTGCCGCCACTGTAACTTTCGGAAAATTTCTTAGAAAGGTATTGGAACCCTGTGAATGACTTTACCCATTGCTTTAACAAAATTCTGTCAGAAACCAAGTTAATGTGAGAGTGGAGGAAGATCTTGGGGATAAACTAAAGGGACAGACTGGACATTGCTTGTTCCTGGGGAATATGTGGCACCTTTGTGGCCAGTCACGTTTGTTGGGTGTTTCGTTGTGGCAACGACGTCCCACAGGGCAAAAGAAACAACACTATTTGTAATATCTGCTTGCATACCCATTTTAACATACCTAATAAACTTAAGATCCTCCGCCCAAAGGTTCCATTGATGACTGTTCGTATTGGATTGCTTAAGTAGTATATACATATTGTCATATGTTCTTGAGATGGACAGAATGGGCAATAGGACTGGATGGCTTACATTTTCCATTATGCAAAGAACGCTTTAAGGCTTTCTCTGGCGAGAATCAATGAAGAGACGCCAGGTCAGATGCCACATACGTCTGAGGACAAGTCCTGTGAATAGTCCATGTATATCATGGCAATAAACAGAGAGGGACAATCTACTTGTAAAGAATGTTGCTAAATAAAGTTCCGCTTCCGGTAGTAACTGACTCACGAACATTTTTGTCAAGTAAATTGTTCCCTGTATTTTTGAGGCTAGAAGCTCTGCTTTATCTTTAGACAGTGAAAGTCTCTAACAAGATCATTCAAATGTCCTGGTGATGAAGCTTTGGCTCGAAATTTCTACCTTCCGATGGTAATCAGGAAATCCCTAGAGACGGTCCGGGAACGCCACCAATTGCACCTTCATCACCATCATGTCAATCTTCGATAGAATTCTTACCCATAATCTTGGGGGAAATTGGAATGGGCAAATTCTTCACCATGTTGACACTGGTCTACGTGCGGAATCCTGGTTGGATAAACAATCTTGTTTTGTTCTTTGTAGAAAACCCCCATATGTTTACATACATAAAATAACACAGTCTTCATGATGATCTCTCGACTCCCTCCCATATCAGGTATGGCAAACGGCATTGAAGCTCTTTTTGTTCACCCAATCGCGTTAATCCGTTGAACAAGAAGAACAAATTTGATGTGGCGCCATGCTTATCTTGGTAACCTAGGTGGCAATCAAAGTATAGTTGTATATTTTCTTTTAAGGTCGGTTGTAATAGTTCGTCGTTGTAGTTAGTTGTGAAATTACCACATACATAACAAAACTTGTCTGGGTGATTCTACATTCTCGAGGCATTGTGACTTGATTTGAGCAAATTGATTTTCGAAACGACATTAAACATCAGCCACAGCACTTTTCCCACGACAGTAGCCAGAGGAAGAATGTGCACGCTGTTCTCAGAGACGGGAGTACAATTGCGCATGTTGCCAGACGTACGATAAGATGCCTGAAATAATAGGAGAAATAAATAGATAAAATAAAAGTTAAATTAATACATAGATATGAATAGACAAGACTAGACAGATAAACCCTATCAATATTTAAACATTATAACTTTTGCCCATATATCACCCGTAAAACTAAGAAAATACATAAGATAAAACCCATAAAATGTTGAAAAAAAAAGTATTACTCTTCCCTATATAAAATGGTTAATCTGTGTATGTACATATATGCTTCATAGTAAAAACTATACGAGGAGAGATAAATCCAATTGCAGTTTTGGACATCCAGCGTCAATAATGCCATCCAAGCCACACAAAATTATCTCTGATGAAAAAAACTTGTTGGCCAGTGAATTAGGACCCGATAAGTCTAACATCAGTGGTGGGTAAATATGGAATCTATGATTGCAAAAAAACTATTAGAGAGCCACTTAGATAAACATAGTTTGATCAATGATTCACAACATGGATTCACCAAGGGTCGGTCATGTCTACCAATTTATTGAATTTTATAGGGAAAGTTAGAGGACGGCAGATAAATGAAAGGATTATGATATAATATATCGGGACTTTTAGTAGGCATTTCGACAAGTACCACACGAGCGACTCTATATAAGGTTAGGGCTCATGGAGGTAGATGGGAAGGTTTTCTTCATTGGATCAGAGCTTGCTAAGTAATGGAACAAAGGGCTACAATTAATGGTTCTAAAATCTGAATGGGACTGGTGACAAGTGGAGTTCCACAAGGGTATGTTTTGCGGTCCATTACTATTTTGATTTACATCAACGACTTGGATAGTGGGATTAGCAGTCGATATCAGCAGTTTGTGATGATACTAAGTGAGCAGGATTATTGGATCAAGTCTGATGAAACATATGCAGAGGGACTTAGATAGACTTAACGAGTGGGCATCGATGCGCAGTGGAATTAATATTGATGATGGCAGCGTTATGAATGTTGGTAGAAAAAACCCTGTAATAGATACACCATAAGCAATGTATGTACACGCGGAGCTAGAAAACCGGGTTTCATTAGATTATTTTTATACGTTTTCATTGGGTGTTGAAATCGCAGTATTTGTCTCATTAGCTACCCGGCTTTACATACATTCAAATAAGCGGTATTTGAAAAACGATGAAAACCCTGAAAATTACAATCTTCTCAAGGATAACAATCATTATATAATAATATTGCTTGATTTAAGTCCAGTATAATAAATTAGAAATACAATTAAGGTAAACATTTGTAGATCGTGCTTTCATCGAATTATAAAATAGTTGTACAAATTCGCTGCCGTCTGCTGTACGAGATTTTTTTCTGGCAGCTGACCGCATGGGAGAACATATAAACAAACTGGTGATGTCCTATGAGGCTATCACAGGCGTTGGTAGGTGATCAGTATTCTTCAGCGGAAGACACAGCGTAAGGGCGGATGGACAACGTGTCATCGTGTCGTTTGATTCATATGGATCTCTACTCTGGTGTTTGTTTATATGCATCGGACCGTCGTACGTTTGGCAGTGTACCAGAAAGAAATTGTTGCAATGGCGAATTTATCCATATTATCACGATTGAGGGCCACAAAATTGAAGTCATTTCACCATTATTGGGTTCGTTACCTTCTTTGCATACATGAAGGCAATATTTACCCATAAACCCGACCTGATGCATTCTCTAATATCAGTGCATAGGAGTGTTCGTAGGGATATGGGGTCAAATACGTATTATTTTGCCAACAATCTCATTATATCCCCCATGAAAATGTAAAACCCTATATTTCCTTTGCGATAACTATGTTGACCATGTCAAACACTAATTGTAGCTGGTTTGGTAGGGAATAATGGCAAAAAGACTAGCCAGACCTCAAGACCCGGTATTCTAGCCCGCTGTAGTTCCCAGACGTCCACCAGATGACAGATCGAGCTCAGTAACGGGAAGTCTATTGTGTACAGCAGTCTCCAAAATCATCGTTTTGATATGTCTTGATCTGGGTTCAGTTCGAAGTGTTATTCATCATTAAATAGCCTGAACTTATTATTATATTTTTCTCAACTTTAACGTCCTCTTGAGGCCCAGAACGTTAATTTCCAATTGTTAATTTGTGGGCATTAGGACGATTGTAGTGAATATAAGCAAGTTATCTAAAGCTATGTACCTGTTTTAGTATCCTTGTCCACTAACTCATGTGGTAGATTCAGTCACCTTCTTTCGTAATTATGGCTGACAAAACAGACAATTTCCTATAGCCAGGAAAAGATGAGCGTGAAGGGGTTAACTATCACCTGGGGCCACATTCAGAGCGCTAACGCTCCATGCTAACAAACTTAGCGGGACTGTCATCAGCTGTGTTGGGATTCTGCGTGGAGATGATGACGTACTTAAAGACGTCTAAGTTGTTCAAAACAAAGGTCAAGCCTATAGGGTGGTCTGTTGAAAATACGCAACATACATAAAAATACTCATAAATGAGTATATATGATGTGTTTCTGATACAAGAACTGAACAGGGCAAGTATACAAATGAAAATAGGCCATTATAACAAAACCCATGAGATCGTGGTGAGTTTTGTTTTGGTGTGATGGGCCGAGGATTACGTGGTGAGCGGCGGCATCACACCACACCGGCGGGTTAGCGACTCGCTATGCCAGACCCACACGCACGGCTCCGCGGCAGGCTGAAGGTATTTTCCTTAATTAAACCCAAGACCTTGTACAATCCAGCAATGGAACATGGGTACCCGGGGTAGGCCGGCGGTTTGTGACACCGCCACCGGGGTGGTGGCTTCCCCCAAACACTAAAGGTACGGGGAGCTACGACTAGCTAATAGCAGCGAAAAAGATCACAACGAAGAAGAGAAGAGCGCCTATTACTCTGAAAGAATAAATTAAGAGCTAGACTACAAGGAAGACCAATGCCACCGGGTGTTACCAGCGTGTATGTGGAGGTAGAAGAAAAAGTGTTGAAGCGACGGAGGTGACCACAGGGGATGAAAGAATGATGGAAGAAGCTAGAAAATAGAAATAAGTACAACGACCTGAAAATGAAGGCCGCGGTGCATGCTTTGTGATGGTAGACCCGTTTGAGGACACCAACTCTGATGGCTGGCACGTTGTTTTTACACAATTGTGATTCGCTAGCGAGGCTGGGACGTCATTGTAGTCGCTCAGCAATCAGCACGATGCCCATAGCGACCAGTGCCGCCACTGCCATGTCGCGACTGGAATACCCACTAGATCCGGGGTGTAGAAATTAGAGGGATGTTGTTGAGCGACACAACCGTTGCCTTAACATCTCTGAACTCTGCCCTGGGTCAGGAGGGGTGATAGGCGAAAAACTAGATCATGGATCCATAGAGGTTGGACAAAAAAATGTTGTCAAAACTTTTCACCTCTGAAATGTCTTCATTGGTGGTAGGTCTCATTCAAAAAAAAAAAAAAACCACCCGAATTCCCATGGAAAACCTCGTTTTGGCCTCAAATCCATGATGGCCGACATTATACAGACTCAAAAAAGTCAAATTAAATAATTGATTCAACTAAATTACATAGAAAGACGTTTAAGGTACCATTTTCAAACTAATTGAGGACTTCCCATTCGTTTGGTGATTATTTTACGGAACCAGTTGAGGTCACGAATTATAGGCCTTTTCTGCGGGGGATCCTGATTGCCACCGAAAATTTTTCGATTGCTCAAAATTCGATTGCTGTTCAACCATCCAGGGAAGATGATTGGCCCGACCCGCAATCAGTGTTGTTGTTGTGACCGTTTGCAATCGAATTTGTCGATTGCAACAAAAAATCCCCGCAGAAAAATGCCTTATGTGTTTAAGGTCAAAAACTGCTTCGGGAAGAACGAATGAGATGACCCCAGCGTCTATACTAGCGTCTCTTGTTTACTGATCTGCGATTATCCCTGTACCTGATCTCATGAAATACGAGCTGTGCTCTTTTCCCACATCTCTGTCGACAATCATATGTGCGATGCGACTGGGGACAAGGCGGAGCTATACATCATATCCTGACAACTGTTCCAGAATGACGTTATCTCAACCAACAACTGGGACAAGGATTCCAGTTCATTGTTCGATGGAGGGCATTAAATCTCCACAAATTCTTGTGGCACCACGCACTCCAGTTATGCCGAGATATGTGCAATGTATGCCCGGCAGTACGCAGCAGCTATGGATGTGCACAGGTGGGTTTGATGGGTACCGGCTCCACTACGAAGGACGAAGCTCATCGCGTATAGGACAGGGAGCCGAAATTAGTGCTTCAGCTCTCAGTTCTCTGCAGAAATGGTCTAAACCATGCGTAAGAAAGGCTTTCCTTGCCAACACATCAAAAAATCCGGCCTTCATCAACCTCTTGCAGAGGATATGGTCAAAGGACTCACCGTTGAGCATGCAGAAGGGGGTGATGCTGACTACAAGATATGTATGGCTAGCCATGTTTATCTGCCGAAAAACAGTCGAACAGCGTTGTCTACAGGAAGATTCCGATGTATTTCAGTTTATGATACATCATGCCGCATGCCACAGAAAAACACGTGACAACCTGTTACATGTGGTGACAGCACAAAAGACGGTCGGCAGTCACTACGTTTGAAAAGAACTGGATCCTGCCCTCTCGGAAAGTCTACTCTTCCTGCACTCCTTCAGTGTGGTGTGATACCACATCAAACCATATGGAATCGGGGCCAAAGGACTGTTCTCACGAATATGCAGCAATGAACAACGTCAGCACCCCGTTTTATGTCTCCGTCTTAATCGCAAAACAGGACATCGAACAGACAGTGAGAAGATGCCATGCTGGAGATATATGGGGTGCATACATCACTAAAGACCGGTTCCATCATCCGCTTGTACGGCCGCCATACAAAAAACAAAGGACGTCAACAATGACGTCACAAACAAGTTCTACCGCACCGCCGTACCGCTGTAACGGCCGCCCGTACAGAAAGGTTAAATTCAAAGTCATCGCTCCCGCTCGGCGGGTGTCCGCTCGAGCGGACCGTTGCCAACTGTGCCCAGTTACACAAATACCACTCAAGCGGTGCTGATGGTTACGTCATTGTTGAGCGGTTGTTGTTGTTAAGACGCGTACAAGCGGGTGAGGGAACGGCCTTAAGCCTCAACGCAGCAAGGGTGACGAAGTGTCATATTGAAGGTAGCTACTATACACAATATGTATCTCCAGAAAAGATTTCCACCAAGAATGACGCAGCCACCTTTCATAGCCATCGGACTGATCACCAAGTGCAGGAGATGGCGTGGCAACGATATCGCCTCTGAAGTTTGGGGTTGGAAGCACTCCCCGGTGTCTTGTGCCTATCAGGATGACTCAAGCCAGCCGCAACCAGAGCGGGACTGCTAAAGATAATTCGATGCAATTGTGGTGGTCAGTGTGACAAGAAAACACGCACCGGTCGCAAGAGAATGGACTTACAGTGATACACCATGCTTGTGGCCAATGCAGGGGAATTTTTCCCCCCACAGCATGAATGGGCTACAGGTGGAGAACTCATGATGGATGACCTGGAAGTAGATCTGAAATAATAGATGGATGACATTGCAATGTGACCTTGAATATTATCACCCATACAATATGATTATATGATCAGGAAATAGTGAACTTTGTTTGTTAGACACTTTTAACGAGGTTCAAACTATTAACTGCAAGTTCACAAATCTGTTCTCTAGAGTCTTATTATTTGGTTAAAATTTGGCTATGAAAATTGCCGATGCCGACTCACAAATACATGAATGGACATCTTGAAAGTCAGTTGAAAATGATACATCGCAATGTACTTTGAGTCGTATGCATCATTTTTGATCAAATTCAGGGTTCAAATTAGGCATCAAATTTGACCTTGACCTTGAATTTATCCACATGATCTAGATATGCCACATCCCTCAAAACTAGTTGCGTAAATTAATGAGCATCTTAAGGCAATAACAACCAATATATTTCATCAATAAATATAATTTTGGTATAGCTCGTGATTACAATTTCGGTCAGCTTTAACTTGACCTTGACCTTGACACAGGACCTGATATCTAAACGATCTTATAACATTATCACTAAACGAATAGGGGTCCTCAATTAGTTGAAAATGACACATTTAAAAGTGTTTTCTAGGTTGTTACTTTGACAAAATTGGGCACATTTTAAGTTTTGCACCATACAATGTCGGCCTCATCTTGGATTTGAGGCCAAAACGATGTTTCCATGAGTAAGATTCGGGTGGTTTTTTATTTGATAAGGCACATCACCAATTGAAGTCATTTCAGGTGAGAAAGTTGTGAAAGATTTTTGGCCAACCTAAATCCGTTCATTGCTTAGACTATGATCACGTGGCCTTGGGATGAATAGAATAAAAGTGGTTCTCGTTCAACACGTCTATCATCAGGATTACATTCAGTTACTTACTCGTCCGTTTCTAACTAGTGTTGAGAAAGGTGATGGGAATTGTAGTGTAGTAGATTAACTGTAGTGTAGTATTGTAGTAGGTAGTAGCTAAGTAGTGTAGTAGCTAACTGTAGGTAGTAGTGTAGTAGCTAACTGTAGTGTAGTAGCTAACTGTAGTGTAGAGATGTAGTCGCTAACTGTAGGTGTAGTAGTGTAGTAGCAACTGTAGTGTAGTGAGTGTAGTAGCTAACTGTTAGTGTAGTAGCTAACGTAGTGTCGTAGTGTAGTAGCTAACTGTAGTGTAGTAGGATTAGTAAGCTAACTGTAGTGTAGTAGGTGTAGTAGCTAACTGTAGTGTAGTAGTGTAGTAGCTAACTATGTGTAGTAGCCTAACTGTAGTGTGAGTAGTGTAGTAGCTAACTGTAGTGTAGTAGTGTGTAGCTAACTGGAGTGTAGTAGGCTAAACTGTAGTGTAGTAGTGTAGTAGCTAACTGTAGGTGTAGTAGCTAACTGTAGTTGTAGTAGCTAAATGTAGTGTAGTAGCTAACTGTAGTGTAGTAGTGTAGTAGCTAACTGTAGTGTAGTAGCTAACTGTAGGGTAGTAGCTACGGTGTAGTAGTTTAGTAGCTAAACTGTAGTGCAGTAGCTAACTGTAGTGTAGTAGCTAACTTGTAGTGTTAGTAGTGTAGTAGCTAACTGTAGGTAGTAGGTTAAACGTAGTGAGTAGCTAACTGTAGTGTATTAGGATAACTGTAGTGTAGTAGCTAAAACTGTAGTTGTAGTAGTGTAGTAGCTAACTGTAGGTAGAGGAACTGTCATGGTAGTTAGCAACTGTAGTGTAGTAGTGTAGTAGCTAACGTAGTGTAGTAGTGTAGTAGCTAACTGTAGTGTAGTAGTGTAATAGCTAACTGTAGTGTAGTAGTGTAGTAGCTAAACTTTATTGTGTAGTAGTGTAGTACGATAAACTGTAGTGTAGTAGTGTAGTAGCTAACTGTAGTGTAGTAGTGTAGTAGCTAACTGTAGTGTAGTAGTGTAATAGCTAACTGTAGTGTAGTAGGGTAGTAGTAGCAACTGTAGTGTAGTAGTTGTAGTAGCTAACTGTAGTGTGTAGTGAGTAAGCTCAACTGTAGGCAGTAGTGTAGTAGCTAAAGGTAGTGTAGTAGCTAACTGTAGTGTAGTAGCTAAAAGTAGTGTAGTAGTGTAGTAGCTAACTGTAGTGTAGTAGCTACTGTAGTGTAGTAGTGTGAGTAGTACTGTAGTGTAGTAGTGTAGTAGCTAACTGTAGTGTAGTAGGTAGTAGTGTAGCAGTGTAGTAGCTAACTGTATTTAGTGTAGTAATGTAGTAGCTAACTGTTAGTGGAGTTAGTGTATTAGAAATAACTGAGTGTAGTAGCTAACTGTAGTGTAGTAGGTAGTAGCAACTGTAGTGCAGTAGCTAACTGTAGTGTAGTAGTTTAGTAGCGAACTGTAGTTAGTAGGTAAACTGTAGTGTAGTAGCTAACTGTAGTGTAGTAGGTAAACTGTAGTGTAGTAGCTAACTGTAGTGTACGGTAAGAACCCACCTAATACTGTAGTGTACTAGCTAACTGTAGTGTAGTAGTGTAATAGTCTAACTGTAGTGTAGTAGTGTAGTAGCTAACTGGTAGTGTTAGTAGTGTAATAGCTAACGTCAGTTGTGTAGTAGTGTAGTAGCTAACTGTAGTGTAGTAGTAATGTAGTTGTAGTAGCTAACTGTAGTGTAGTAGTCTAGTAGCTAACCTGTAGTGTAGTAGGGTCAGTAGCAACTGTAGTGTAGGTTAGTGTAAAGTAGGTAGTAGCTAAAACTGTAGTGCAGTAGTGTATGTAGACTGTAGGTAGTAGCTAAAAGTATTGATGTATACGCTCTGTCTTCACTGCACTCAAGACTTGTTGCTTAATAAACAAATCTCGCCTGAGGCAAGTGGAGTAGCTACAGAGGGGGCGCGTAACCCCCCTGAGAAATCCTGTGCCCCGTTATAGCTGCCCCCCCACTGGCCATGCTGCCCTATTCTGTATGATGCTCTACATACCCACCACTAAATCTAATCTTAGAATATACCCTGTAGGTGGCATCAGGGGGCCCCGAGCTCCGCTGCAGAGGTCCCCCCATTGATAGATATACACGCCTTTGCTAACAATGCAATCAGTCCTTTAACAACCCAAAAACTACGTCAGCAACAAAAAAAAATATGAGAAAAAAAAGATGATATCCTAACCAACAATCCTCTGCGACTCAGGTAATGAAGTTCGAAGCACTAAACGAACCCTATCAATAGAAAGCTTAAAAAAATACTACAAAACTATACCAACACTATTACTAACTCACATTTACTAAAACATTTAAGACTAGTAAACGTTACACGTCATATAATCATTGGTTAAAAGGTCAACAGGTCAGGGGAGTGGGAAGGGAAAATAAGTGAAAGCTTTAGTGTTCGAAAGCAGAGTTTGAACAGAGTCGCAGTTCCTTGAGTAATCCGGTGGCGAGCGCAGTCGAGGGCGTGCCAGCGAGGACAAGCAGGACGTGTGCAGGGCAGGCAGCTGGGGAGTGTTGTGTCTGGAACAGCGAAGGTGGACGCGAGCAGGATGAGGCGGGAAAGGGACAGGTTCATGCCACAGGTCAACACCTTATCAGCATGCCCTTGTATAGCCCGATACCCGATGTATGTTGTGTAGGTAGTAAAGTGGTAGTTAGATCGCAGAGGGGAAGTGCGTCCATTAGGAGGGTTGGAGTCACGCATCACCTTCCCTGTAGTGGTGTGAGTCATGGGATGGGAGGGACGGTGTCGTGTGGTGGTGGTGGTAATCATTCCAGTGAAGGGGAGAGGGTCACCCATACACGGTATGTGGTACTTTAAACCAGGGGTTCGTTTAAGTCTTTCCAACGTTGGGGGGGAGACAATCAGCAACATGGCTATATGTTGAGCACTGTAGGCATAGGGTGGTGAAGCCCCTCGGGCCGCCAGTTACGCCAGTTAGAGCATGATTTGTCATGTGAGGGTAAAATCTAGGCACAATGAAGCACATTGTATTGTAAAGGCACGTGAGATAACTCTTTTTTCACTCCTTGTTTAAGGATCAAAACTTGTGTTGAAGAAGAAATTATAATGATGCAAAATTTTACTGAGAAAAGTGGAGGGACAAAATTTAAGATTAGCCTTCCCCCACTCAAAATGTTGGGGGGACACGTTGCCCCTGTGCAACCACCCACGAGGCCCCCGCTTACACCAGTCATTGAAGACCAGGTATAAATCTCTTGCTAATAACTAGAACATGACTGTCTGAATTAAAGTATTTTGTTTGACATTGCTACTGTTTCTGCGTATTATTCTCGGTTTGACACCGAATTCACTTCGGTGGACAAAAACTATTTTGCTGGTGAGTTTGATTGATGTGTTTGATTAATCTGCCTAACCGTTTCGTCGCCATTTTTTTTTAAAATAATTTTATATTTTCTTATTTTTTTATAGGTAAAGGTTAGGTTCGGTTAGGTCAATTGGTTGTTTTTGTCTCGCACAAAAAAAAAAAAAAAAAAAGTGATTGCGACAGAAACGGTTTAGCAGATATAATCAAAACGCATTCAAAACCTTACCAGAAAAAAATAGGTTCATACACCAATTAAGTTGGTGTCATCTGCATTACCGTGTTTTCTATAGGTCCGAACGAGTGTGAAAGTAAACAATGAAATGTTGTTCAAACAAAAAAAAATATTTCATAGGTAGATAGGTTAGTTTGAGGTTAGGTAGCCTGGTCAGGAGGTCAACAATCAACAAATCATTGGGGGCATACGCAGGGGGCGCGTCGCCTCGCCCACCCTACGACGCCAATCCCGGGGGTCACCACGCGCGATTCCCATGCAGGCTCCTTTCCCATACCAAGCAGCTTCCGACAAAGAAACACTCAACTTGCCCCAGCAACGAGCCTTGTGGGCGCCACTTGGCCTCCTCCGCAGGATTGTCTCTACGGATACAACCCGATGGGAGGTCGGTTCAGGGTAAGCGTGCCACATGCCCATATAGCGAAGTTGGCGACTGACGGACTATGCACGGTAATAGGCCTCGATTCAGCTACGTGTGCAATAGCTGATTTGACCGTAATATCCCCAGCGATACCCCATGATTCTGCGAAGACACTTATTACCAAAGTATGGATTCGTCTCTTCAAGTCCACTATATAGTGTCATGTCTCAAAACCATAGAGTAAGACAGGGATCACAAGCGACTTGAAGATCCGGATCTTTGTCCTTCCTGCACGGGTACGATAACGCCAATACTCTCCGCCAGAGCCGATGTCAATAACTCCGTGGGCTATGACAATCCGCGTAAAGGCTTCTTGACGTGACCCGCGTTATTATGGACTGCCCGCTATCAAGGTAATGTAAAACTTTCAAGACTCAATGTCCTCGGCCCACACGCATGAAACAAGACTGTACTGCTTCATCTAGTAAGTCTCCAAACACCTGGACCTTGGTTCTGAGTCAGGAGACCGCAAGTCCCAAAGGCTTTGCATCCTCGTGCAGCGCCCCTCGAGCAAGCCATCACCCGGACCGCAGCGGACTCAGCAAAGATTACTGCATCATCGGCAAAAAACAAGATCAGAGGTCGGCAACCCAGGAATTCTAGAGTAGCCAGTTTCTTCAAACTTGGCAGGGCAGCAGTGCTGAGGAGCAGCAGTGTACATTATGAAATGGAAATTAAGCACAAAAGCACAAATAAAAAGTACAGAATCATCCCAATATTGTACTAGAGACCAGGACCTAGGTCCACCTACACTATTGTACTGCCGGCCTTTCTCGCCAGTAATTTGTCTTTTTTTTACGATAATTGGACATTTTTTGTGAGGGGCTAGGAGGGTTTTGTCTGTTCGTGGTGCGGCGGTCGTCTTTTCACAAGTCTGAGAATATTAATTCAGACGAATTCTAAAAAGTTTTTATTCATTTCCCAGAGTTGGGGGACCGTCGTGTGGGCACTCGGGTGTCTGGTGTGCTGGAAGGAGCGGCCCGGCGCCACCGCCCGGGCCGCCCCGGGAATCCACACATACGTCTCACAAGGTAGTTATTCCAAGGCACGAAGGCTGAGTTTTCGTATCAGGGAAATATACCCTTGATAAGAACGTCTGTGCCATTAGTCAGGGTAAACACATGTGGTTGTGTCTAGCTGTGTGGTGAGAGAAAGTCTAGACTGTGTGGGTGGTGCTGAGAAAGTCTAGATGTGTGTGTGGTGCTGAGGAAAAGTATAGGAATGTGTGTGTGGTGATGAGAAAAGTCTAGACCGGTGTGTAGGATGAGAAAGTCTAGACTGGGTGGTGGGGTGTGAGAAAGTCTAGATGTGTGTGTGGTGATGAGGAAGAGTCTAGACTGTGTGTGTGGTGAATGAGAAAGGTCTAGACGTGTGTGTGGTGATGAGAAAGTCTAGGGACTGTGTGGTGATGAGGAAAGTCTAGACTGTGTGTGTGGTGATGAGAAAGGTCTAGACTGTGTGTTGATGAAGAAAGTCTAGACTGTGTGCTGATGAGGAAAGTCCTAGAACTGTGTGGTGCTGAGAAAGTCTAGAACTGTGTGTATGGTGCTGAGAAAGTCTAGACGTGTGTGGGTGATGAGAAAGTATTCTAGGGACTGTGTGTGTGGTGATGAGAAAGTTAGACTGTGTGGTTTGATGAGAAAGTCTAGACTGTGTGGTTGATGAGAAAGGTCTAGATTGTGTGTGATGAGAAAGTCTAGACTGTGGGGTGGTGATGAGAAGGTCTAGACTGTGTGTGTGGTGATGAGAAAGTCTAGGACTGTGTGTGTGGTGATGAGAAATCTAGGACTGTGTGTGGGTGATGAGAAAGGTCTAGACTGTGCAGGTGTGGGATGAGAAGTCTGACTGTGTGTTGTCGGTGATGAAAAAGTTCTTAGAACTGTGTGGTGATGAGAAAGTCTAGAAATGTGTGTGTGGTGATGGAGAAAGTCTAGACTGTGTGTGTTGGTGATGGAAAAGTCAAGACTGTGTGTGTGGTGATGAGAAAGTCTAGACTGTGTGGTGATGAGAAAGTCTAGACTGTTGTGTGTGGTGATGAAGAAAGTCTAGACCGTGTTTGTGTGGTGATGAGAAAAGTCTAGACTGTGTGTGTGTGATGAGAAAGTCTAGATGTGTGTGTAGTGCTGGAGAAGTCTAGGACTGTGTGTGTGGTGCTGAGAAAGTCTAGACTGTGTGTGTGGTGCTAGAAAGTCTACTAGACTGTGGTGTGTGGTGATGAGAAAGTCTAGTCTGTGTGTGTAGTGATGTAGAAAGTCTAGACTGTGTGTGTGGTGAACGAGGAAAAGTCAGACTGTGTGTTAGTGCTGAGAAAGTCTAGACTGTGTGTTGTGTCGGATGAGAAGTTCTAGACTGTGTGGTGATGAGAAAAGTCTAGACTGTGTGGGATGAGAAGGTTCTAGATATGTGTCGGTGATGAGAAAGTCAGACTGTGTGTGTGGTGATGAGAAGGCTAGACGTGTGTGTGGGTGAGAAAAGTCTAGGCTGTGTGTTGTGGGATGAGAAAAGTCTAGATGTGTGTGTGGTGAAGAGAAAGTCTAGACTGCTTTGTGTGTGGTGCTGGATGAGAAAGTCTAGGACTGTGTGTGTGGTGGGATGCCTGAGAAAGTCTAGGGGACTGCTCGTGTGTGTGATGAGAAAGTCTAGACTGTGTGTGAGTGCTGAGAAAGTCTAGACTGTGGTGTGTGGTGCTGAGAAGTCTAGACTGGTGTGGTGGTGATGAGAAAAGTCCTAGACTGTGTGTGTAGTGATGAGAAAGTCTAGACTGCTGGTGTTCTCTCTGTGTGTGGTGCTGAGAAAGTCTAGACTGTGTGTGTGGTGATGAGAAAGTCTCGACTGTGTGTGTAGTGCTGAGCAAAGTCTAGACTTGTGTGTGTGGTGCTGAGAAAGTCTAGACTGTCGTGGTGAAGAGAAAAGTCTAGACGTGTCTATGGTGATGAGAAAGTCTAGACTGTCGTGTGGTGCTGAAGAAAAGTCTAGGCTTGTGTGGTTGAAGAGAAAGTCTAGACTGTGTGTCATTATGGTTGATGAGAAAGTCTAGACTGGTGTGTCGGTGTTGGTGATGAGAAAATTCTAGACTGTGTGTTGTGGTGAAGAGAAAGTCTAGGACTGGGTGTGTGGTGATGAGAACGTCTAGACTGTGTGGTTGGTGATGAGAAAGTCTAGACTGTGTGTGATGAGAAAGTCTAGACTGTGTGATGAGAAAGTCTAGACTGTCGTGGTGATGAGAAAGAAAAGTCTCGACTGTGTGTGTGCGTGCTGAGAAAGTCTAGACGTGTGTTGTGGTGAGAGGAAAGTCTAGACTGTCTGTGTGTGGTGATGAGAAAGTCAGACTGTGTGTGTGGTGAAATGAGAAAGTCTAGACTGTGTGTTGTGGTGATGAGAAAGTCTAGTACTGTGGTGTAGGTGATGAGAAAGTCTTAGACTGGTGTGTGGTGATGAGAAAAGTCTTAGACTGGGATGTGGTGATGAGAAAGTCTAGACGGTGGTGTGGTGATGAGAAAGTCTAGGACTGTGCGTGTGTGATGAGAAAGTCTAGACTGTTGTGTGTGGTGATGAGAAAGTCTAGACTGTGTGGTGATGAGAAAAGTCTAGACTGTGTGGTGATGAGAAAGTCTAGGATGTGTGGTGATGAGAAAGTCTAGACTGTGTGTGTGGTGATGAGAAAGTCTAGACTTCTGTGTCGGTGATGAGAAAGTCTAGGCTGTGTGGTGAAGAGAAAGTCTAGACGTGTGTGGTGAGAGAAAGTCTAGACTGTTGTGGTGCTGAGAAAGTCAGACTGTGTTGTGTGGTGATGCAGAAAAGTCGTAGGAACCTGTGTGGTGGTGATGAGACAAGTCTAGCACTGTGCGTGTGTGATGAGAAAGTCTAGACTGTGTGTTGTTGGTGATGAGAAAGTCTAGACTGTGCGTAGGTGATGAGAAGTCTAGATAGTGTGTGTGGTGCCTGAGAAGTCTAGACGTGGTGTGATGTGATGAGAAAGTCTAGGACTGTGTGTGTGGTGATGAGAAACTCTAGAGTGTGTGTGGTGATGAGAAAGTCTAGACTGTGTGGTGGCATGAGAAGTCTAGATGTGCGTTGTGTGATGAGCAAGTCTGATGTGTGTTGGTGGTGATGAGAAAAGTCTAGACTGTGTGTGTGGTGATGAGAAAGATCTAAGACTGTGTGGTTGATGAGAAAGTCTAGACTGTGCGCTGTGGATGCATGAGAAAGTCTAGACTGTTGTGGGTGATGAGAAAGTCTAGACTGTGTGTGTGGTGATGAGAAAGTCTAGGGACTGTGCGGTTGGTGATGAGAAAGTCTAGACTGTGGTGTGGTGATGGAGGAAAGTCTAGACTGTGTGGTGATGAGAACGTCTAGACTGTGTGGTGATGAGAAAGTCTAGGACTGTGTGGTGAGGAGAAAGTCTAGACTGTGTGTGTGGTGATGAGAAAGTCTAGATGGTCTGTGTTGATGAGAAAAGTCATAGACTGTGCGTTGTGTGGATGCGAATGCTAGACTGTGTGTGTGGTGCTGAGAGAGAAAGTTTACTAGACTGTGGTGTGGGATGAGAAAGTCTAGACTGCTGTGGTGCATGAGAAAGCTAGATGTGTTGTGGGTTATGAGAACGTATGGACTGTGTGTGCTGGGTGATTGAGAAAGTCTAGACTGTGTTATGTGGTGATGAGAAAGTCCTAGGACTGTGCTGTGTGGTGATTGAGAAAGTCTAGTACTGTGTGTGTGGTGATGAAAAAAGTCTAGAATTGTGTGTGTGGTTGATGAGAAAATTAGACTGGTGTGGGATGAGAAAGTCTAGACTGTGTGTGTGGTGATGAGAAAATCAGGACTGTGTGGTGCTGAGAAAGTCTAGCTGTGCTTGTGTGGTGATGAGAAAATTTCTAGATGTGTGTGTGTGATGAGAAAAGGTAGACTGTGTGTGTGGTGATGAGAAAGTCTAGACTGGTGTCGTGGTGAGGAGAAAAGTCTAGATGTGTGTGTGAGGTGATGCCGAAAGTCTAGACTGTCGTGGTGTGGTGATGAGAACTGCTAGACTGTGTGTGTGGTGATGAGAAAGTATAGGATGTGGTGTGTGGTGGATGGAAAGTCTAGGACTGTGGTGTGGTGATGAGAAAGGCTTAGACTGTGTGTGTGGTGATGAGAAAAAATCGAGACTGTGTTGTGCTGAGAAAAGGTCTAGAATGTGTGTGTGGTGATGGAGGAAGGTCTAGACTGTGTGTGTGATGGTGATGAGAAAGTCTAGACTGCCCTTCCTATGTGTTGTGGTGATGAGACAGTTCTAGGACTGTGGTGGTGATGAAGAAAGTCTAGACGGGTGTGTGGTGATGAGAAAGTCTAGACGTGTGGTGATGAGAAAGTCCTAGACTGTGTGTGTAGTGATGAGAAAGTCTAGGACTGTGCTGTGTTGGGTGATGAGAAAAGGGGGGGGGGGGGTTCTAGACTGTGTGTGTGGACTGTGTGGTGCTGAGAAAGGCTAGACTGTGTTGGTGATGAGAAAGTCTAGACTGTGTGTGTGGTGATGAGGAAGTCTAGATGTGTGTGTGGTGTGAAGAGAAAAGTCTAGTATGGGTGTGCGGTGATGAGAAAGTCTAGACTGTTGTGGTGATGAGAAAGTCTAGGACTGTGTGTTGGGTGTTGAGAAAGTCTAGACTGTGTGGTGATGAGGTGGGCAGGAGCCGCCAGTCTCTTGAAAGAACCGTGGCATGCCCCCCCGGTGCGGAGCAAAAATTTGGAGATGGTTTGGGTGTTATTTTTTCTTTTCTGATATGATAATATTTCAATAGAAGTACCGCTTGAAGTGTAGCTGTAAAGAAAGGGGCGTTTGTGTACACATGAAAATACTAGGCACCATGATACCAAAGACCCAGATGGACCTCTGCCAGCCTTCCACGCCAGGAAAGTGTTCAAGCTAGTGTTGCCGGTGACCCCCGAGTGTGTTGCCGTAAACTCATCCATGACCTGGATGAGTGGTTCAAGCCCTGCCCTCACGCCACCCTTCAGTACAGTGGTGTTAGGAATAGGCAACAGGTGATAGGTCCCCATGAGACATCACGATAAGATCTCCGACATTTAAACAGAGAGAGGAGGATGCTATGGACATGACACCCAACCCCCCCCCCCCCACCACACACCACCATAGCTTTACAGACACTCAAGAAAGATAATGTTATTTTCTTTCCACATATTTAATCTTTACTGAATTTTGGGGGAAAAAAAAGGGGAAATGAAAAAAGGGCCACAAGACAGTACCCCTCCACACCCCCACCTGGAGGGGCAAAGGACAAGCACCCTCCAAACCGCCAAACACGGGAGGGGCACCAAGACAAGCACCCTCCACACCCCCAAACACTGGAGGGGCACAAGACACCAGCAACCCTCCACACCCCCAACACTGGAGGGGCACAAGGGGGACAGCACCCTCCACACCCCCCAACTACTCGGAGCGAGCACAAGACAGCACCCCTCACACCACCCAACACGGAGGGGCACAAGAGACAGCACCCCTCCACACCCCAAACACTGGAGGGGCACCAAGACAGCACCCTCCACACCCCCAACACTGGAGGGGCACAATGGACAGCACCCCTCCCACCCCAACACTGGAGGGGCACAAGGACAGCACACCCCCAAACACTGGAGGGGCACAAAGGACAGCCCCCCAATCAATGGAGGGGGTCAAGGACAGACCCCTCCACACCCCCAACACAAGCACCCCTCCACCACCCGAACAACTGGAGGGGTCAAGACAGCACCCCCCCAACCTATCATCGGTGGCACCTTCCATTCCGCGGCAGGAGGGGCCGCCACACCCCTACAAACCCTGGCACTGGGCCGTATTTGCTGGTTAAAAGTTGTGTGTTTTAAGAGTTCCAGAGAAATTCCAAATATGTAATTGGTTATTTTTTTTATTTTTTTATATAAAAAAAATTATAGCAATATCGGTCTGTGGAAAGGTACTCTTACAGTATACCAAAACGCTGTGTAGTGTATACAAATAATTATTCTGTAACGTGGGATTCATATTTGGTGTACCCTCTAAATATGTACTAAGCTTCTAGGTGCCCACAGACACGTGCAATTGGGGTTATTCTGCTCCAGGGATGTAAGGACGTCGTGATACACTCGGGCGGGACAGGCATCTCGCCTCGCAGCTACTCAACACCCTTGAGTGCCTCAGAAAAATATCTAGGTCTTGCTTAACTCTTACCTTGTGAAGCCATATTTGTTTGTATCAGTGAAATTGGGCCGGAGATTGGTGAACAACACGCCATTCAAAACTCGATAGTGTCTAAGGACTTTTATTTCCGATCACAAGAGTCGGGGGATTTTCGGTGCATTGAAATGTTGCACTCTTAGCGGATATTACCAAATAATACTTAGGCAACTGAGCCGTGAAATTACAGTAAGAACTTACACAATGTTAAGATAAGGAAGGGAAAGTAACAATAGTGTATAAACATTGTTTTGCTTCAACTCACGTAAAAGTTTATACTATTTCTACTTTCCTTCAATTATCTTTAATACTGTGTAGTCTTACTGTAATTTTTTTTATCAGCAAATGTGCCATGACACACTATGAAGGCTCGGTTTTCTAAGTATCAGTTGGTAGCTTGTAATATCCGGTAGAGTGCAAACAATTGCAATGCACTGAAAATCCGCCCCAAACTCTTGAGTATCAGTCATGACTTCACGTTTATCCTCTAGAGTTTGAAGGCGTGTTATTGTTAAGAATCTCTGCCTGATACAAAACAAAATATGCTTACCTTGTGAGTTAAGCAAAGAACAAAAACTATGGAATATATTCTGAGGCAAAACGCAGGGTGTCGTTGTAGCGATGTTGATGGAAGAAACTGTTGCTCATGGCGGGACTATCCTGGGAGACCTTGTGAACAACACTGCCCAGGGTTCTGATAGTCCGCCACCGCGCTAAGCTGAACCAAGAAGAAAACATTGGAACCATACACTAAAACTTAACACGCAGTTAGTAGTAAAGCCTCACTTCAGGAACTGTGCAGGTGAACATCTATTCTCTTCATTATTTTGACCCGACATTCAAAAAAAAGACTTTTCCTGAAAGGCCAAAATACTCTCTGCTTAGAATGTTTCTGTGAAAGCCGTGATATTGACTTCAAGGTAAAAACGGGTCTGCTTAGAAATGTTCCTGAAAGCCTTGCTATTACCTTCAGTGTAACAAGGGGACTCTTCAAGCAGGAGGATTTTACGTAACTTTATTGAAACATTTGCTGGCCATGGTCACTCTAGGAGACTTGTAGAATCAGCAAATAGCATAGTAAGAAGCATTATAATGTAGAAGTGACTACTACACATTTTTACTGACATCTATGCATGGTTCATTATTCATTAAACACAAATTATTGTACTGGTGTATTTGTAATTCAGGCAATCGTGATCATGCATAAATCAAGAAGAGGACTTAGCAAGAGTTTTATAAAGAAAGTCCACCACTGTATTCAATAAATAGGAGTTGGATGGATGGACCAACATGGTTTGATTTGTGGTGAAAATTGACTGAAATTGCCCACAAAAGCAGGACTGTGCCTAACAGCAAAGGTCATTTATGGCACTATTATGAGGAGACGGGAGAAAGAGCGTGACACAGCAGGGGAGAGGCTCAAACTAAGTGAAGTACGCGTTTCTATTGGAGAGATTACGAGATCATTCAAAACATTTTGGCACCCAAAAAATGCTGGCACTCAAAAAAAATTGTCCCTCAACATTTTTTGGCACTAAATTTTTGTTGGCACTAAAAAAAAATTGGCACTAAAAAATTGATGGCATTCAAAAAAACAAAAAATGGCACTCAAAATTGTTTGGCACTCAAAAAATTTGGCACTCAAAATTTTTTGGCACTCAAACATTTGTAGGCATTTTATAGCTAGCGAGTGAGGGAGGAGTGACAGCCTGGGGGTACTACGTAGTACCCCCAGGCTGTCACTGAAAAGACAAAATGAAAAGTGAAATTTCTTTTTCTTTTTTTCCCCCCAAATTCAGTAAAGATTAAAGACGTGGAAAGAAAATAACATTATCTTTCTTGAGTGTCGTAAAGCTATGGTGCAGTGTGTGTGGGGGGGGGGGGTCATGTCCCATAGCATCCTCTCTCTCTGTTTAACGTCAGATCTTATCGTGCATAGTCCATGAGGGCCTAATCACTGTTGCCTATTCCTAACACACTGTACATGAAGGCGTGGGCGTGAGGAAGGGCTTGAACACACTCATCCGGTAATGGAGAGGAGTTACGCAAACACATTCACGGGTCACGGCAACCACTGCCTTGAAACACTTCCTGGGCGTGGAAGCTGGCAGGAGGTCATATCTGGCGTGGTCACTCTTGGTCTTGGTATCAGGTGTAGTATCTTCACGGTAGACAAACGCCCCTTGTTTTACAAGATACACTCCAAGCAGGTACGCCTGTTGAAAATTTTATAATAGCAGAAAAAAAGACACCCAACACAAGCCTCCCAAAGTCGGCTCCCGAGCCGCATGCGGTTATTTCAAGAGCTGTGCGGGCTCCTGCCACACATCATCACCCACACATTCCTCAGAACTTCCAAAACCACACACACAGTCTAGACTTTTCTCATCACCACACAGTCTAGACTTTCTCATCACCACACAGTCTTAGACTTTCTCATCACCACACAAACAGTCTAAGACTTCTCATCACCACCACAGTCTAGACTTTATTCATCACCACAGTATAGACTTTCTCATCACCCACACAGAAAATCTAGACTTTCTCATCACCTCACAGTCTAGAATTTCTCATCACCACACACACATCTAAGGACGTTATTCATCACCAACACAGTCTAGATTTTCTCATCACCACAGTTAGACTTTCTCATCACCACACAGTCTAGACTTTCTCACACCACACGTCTAGACTTTCATCACCACAATCTAAGACTTTCTTCCATCACCACACCACAGTTTCTAGACTTTGCATCAAACACAGTCTAGAGTTTTTCTCAACACCACCACAAACAGTCTAGACTTTCTCATTACCCACCACACAACCAGTCTAGACTTTTATCATCACCACACACACAGTCTAGATTTCTCAATCACCAAACAGTCTAGACTTTCTCATCACCACACTCACAGTCTAGACTTTCTCATCACCACACGTCCTAGACTTTCTCATCACCACACACACAGGTCTTGACTTTCTCATCACCACACCACAGTTCTAGATTTCTTCATCACCACACAGTCTTAGGACTTTCTCATCACCAACCACACAGTCTAGACTTTCTCATCACCACACAGGTCCAGACTTTCTCATCACCACACACAAGTCTAGCTTTCTCATCACCACACACACAGTTCTAAAATTTCTCATCACCACACACACAGTCTAGGGAATTTTCAGCACCACACAACATCGTCTAGAATTTTTCCACCACCACCACACAGTCTAGGACTTCTCATCAACCCCAACAAAGTCTATAGACTTTCTCATCACCACAAAGTATAGACCTTTCTCAGCACCACACAGTCTAGACTTTCTCATCACCAAACACACAGTATAGACTCTTCATCACACACACCACAGTTCTAGGCTTTCTCATCACACCCACCACATCTAGACCTTTCTCATCACCACACACACAGGCGAGACTTTCTCATCACCACACACCCGTTCTAGATCTTCATCATCAACAAACACACAGTCATAGAGGTTCCTCATCACCACACCACTACAGTCTAGACTGTATAATCACCACAAACACAGTCTAGCTTTCTCATCACCATACACACAAGTCTAGACTTTCTAATCACCAAACAGTATAGCAACTTCTCATTCACCACACGTCTAGAATTTCTCATCACCCACCCACACAATCTAGACTTCTCAGCACCACACACACAGTCTAGACTTTCTCATCAAACACACCCAGTCTAGACTTTTCATCACCACACAGTCTAGGACTTTTCTTCATCACCAACACAGTCTAGAAACTTTTCATCCACCACACCACACATTCTAGACTTTCTCATAGAACCAACACACAGTCTTAGACGTTCTCATCACCACACACACAGTCTAGACTTTTCATCACACACAACAGTCTAGACTTCCTCATCACCACACACACAGTCTAGACTTCCTCACCACAACACACACATTCTGACTTTCTTCATCACCACACAGTCTAGGACTTTCTCACCACCAACACACAGTCTAGACTTTCTAGACTTTCTCATCACCATCATTACACACCACACACACACAGTCTAGACTTCCTCATCACCACACAACAGTCTAGACTTCTTCATCCCCACACACACATTCTAGACTGTTCTCATCACCACACAGGCTAGACTTTCTCATCACCACACACACAGTCTAGTACTTTCTCATCCCAACACACACACAGTCTAGACTTTCTCAGCAACCCACACACACAGTCTAGACTTCTAATTCAACCACACACAGTCTAGAATTTCTCATCACCACACCACAGTCTAGACTTTCTCACACCACATCAGTCTAGACTTTAATCATCACCCACACACACAGCTAGACCTCTCCATCACCTCACCACAGTCTAGACTTTCTCATCACCACACACACAGTCGAGACTTTCTCTTCACCACACCGGTCTAGACTTTCTTCAATCACCACACACCAGTCTAGACTTTCTCATCACAACACAGTCTGAATTTCTCAGCAACCACACACACAGTCTAGACTTTCTCAGCACAACACACACAGTCTAGACTTTCTCATCCACACACACACAGTCATAGACTTCTCATCACCACACACACAGTCTAGACTTTCTCTTCAACACACAGTGCAGCTTTATCATCACCACCCACACAAGTCTAGATTTCTCATCACCACACAGTCTAGACTTTCTCATCACCACACACACAGTCTAGACTTTCTATCCACCACACAGTTCTAGACTTTTCTCAGCACCGCACAGGTCTAGACTTTCTCTTCACACACAGTCTAGGATTTCTCATCACCACACCACAGTTAGACTTTCTCAGCACCACACAGTCTACACACACCATTATCACACAGTCACACACTTAACTAATTTCCTACCTTTTGTGTTCCTTCTGGGATGAACATCCTCGTGGGCATAACATTCATCACGGGCCGGCCAGAGCCCTGTTGTAAGTGGGTGGAGCAAGCGACGAATGAGCAGGGCCACCTCTAGCCCAAAGAGAGCCTCTACAATTTGGAGACCACCACACACACGGACCACCCCAGCCATCACACCACCCACCATTACCCCACCCCATACACAACACAACCCACCCCAGCATCACACGCCCCATACAGCATACCAACACACACACAACAACCCCAGCCCATCACACCCACCCACCACTACCCCACCCCATACACACACACACACACACACCCAGCTCATCACACCGCCCCATACGGCATAAACACAACACGACCAACCACCAGCCATCAAACCACCCCATCATTACCCCACCCATAACACACAAACACACACAACACCCAAGCCATTAACACCGCCCCATAAGTATACACAACACACACACACGACAAAGGGCCTCTACAAGGGCCGTGAGGACCTACACGAGGTATTTCCTGTCAAAGAGACAGAGAGAGAGATGTAAATACCCTCAGCCCACTACAGGGAAAGAGAGAGAGAGAGAGAGAGAGGTAGGAGAGAGGAGAGAGAGAGAAGGAGAATTTTTTTTTTAAATATCATGCCCACTAAAGACCAAGTTAACCCTTAAAATTTGTTTTCTTTAATGTTATTTTTTTTAAATTGATTTTTCTTTCGCGAGGGAGAGAGAGAGAGCGGAGCGAGGGACCGCACCACCCACGCCCTTGAGTGAGTGAGAGGGTTGGCCGTGCCAATTCGGTCGCTATGCCCCACCCCACTTTTGCAACCTATAGTGGAAAATAAAAATTCGGCCGCCGGGCGCTCTTCCAGCATGCCAGAACCCCACGCAAGTCACCAACTCTGGGAGGGAAATTAATAGAAACATTTTAGATTTGTTCGTTCTGAATTAATATCTCAGAATTGTGAAAAAACGACCGCCGCACCAACCAAAGACAAAAACCTTCCTGCACTACAAAAAATGTCCCAAAAAAAAATTATCGTAAAAAAAAAAAAAAAAAAAATGTACTTGGCCTAGAAAGCCCAGTACAATAGTGTAGGTGACCTAGGTCTGGGTTTCTAGTAAAATATTTGGGATGAATTCTTTACTTTTAACTTGTCTAATTGTTTCGTATTTCCATTCACAATGTACAAATGACGGCTCCATCAGCCTGCTGCCCTGCAAGTTTGAAGAAACTGGCTACTCTAGAAATTCTGGTTGCCGACCTCTGACCTAAGCTACTAACCCCAAACTAACCTAATCTCAGCCTATGAATATTTTTTTTTGTTTGACAACATTTCATTGTTACTTTCACACTCGTCGGACTATAGAAACACGGTAAGTTGCAAGATGAACACCGAACTTACTTGTGATGAACCTAGTTTTTTCTGGTAAATTGATGAGTTTTAAATTTAAATTTGCTAACCGTTTCGTCGCAAACACTTTTTTTTTTTTTGCAAAAAAAAAAAAAAAAAGAAACCTAACCGAACTCTAATCCTTTACCTAAAAAAAAAAAAAGCAAGGTTCAAAAAAATACTTTAATCAGACAGTATGTTCTAAATATATATTTAGCCAAGAGTAATTATAACCTGGTACTCAATGACTGGTTTTAAGGGGGGGCCTCGTCTTTGGGTGGGGAACAGGGGCACGTGTCCCCCAACATTTGGAGGGGGGGGAAAAGGCTATCATTAATCTTTTGTCCCCCACTTTTCTCAGTAAAATTTGCATCATTTGAATTCTCTCGTAAACAACAGAGTTTTTGATCCTTAAACAAGGACGAAGGTGAAAAAAAAAAGAGTCCTTTAATCAATGCCTTTTACAATTACAATGTGCGTGCATTGTGCCTAGATCTACCCTCACATGACAAACATTCTCTAACGGGCGGCCGAGGGGCTTCACCCGTGGCCACCGAGATGATAAGGCCTGGTGGATCGCCCGTGACGCCCACACCATAAGGATACCACCCGCTCCGCTCCCACTGATCTATATAACATGGATCGCGGAAGCCTGGCTCAGCACTGGTTCCAACTGTCGCCATCTTGTCGTAACCAAAACAAAGCCTTGTTCTGTGGCTCGCATTGCTGTCTATCTGGTGTTATCGCCTCGTCATGCCAAGTTGTGCTTGCTGTCTGGCTGTGTTATCACCTCGTCATGCCAAGCTGTGCTGCTATGTCCGGTACAAACAGACCGGGACCTGGAAGTGGCAAATCTTTCCCCCTGTGATAACACCACACAGTCCACACACACACACACGCACCCACCACAACACACACACCCACACACACACCCACCCACCACACACACACACCCACCACACACAAAACACACCCACCACACACACCCACACCCACCACACACACCCACACACACGCACCCACCCCCCCCACACACACACCAGAAACCCCACCACACACCCACGCACCCACCCACACCACCCAGACACCCACACCCACACCACACACACACCCACACCCCACCCAGCCCATCCACTCTTAATCCATCTACCCATTCCAGTCATCCACCTACTAGTTAAAAAAAAAATATGGGTTTGGATATGGTTAAACTTTTTTTTTAAAAGGTAGATATAGATATAAGTATATTTTTTTATATTTGTTAACAATAGTGGGGAACGGAAGCAGAACTGAGTGCGGTTATGATACAATGATCATCAAATAAGCGGTGCTTGTTCTAATTGAGATAGCTTTATTTTGCGAAGAAAAAAAAAGGAAAAAAAATTTAACCTTGTGGTTAAAGTTAGGTAGGTTTCATTACAACCTATAAGGCTAGGTTAGGTTTCATTAAAACCTTTAAGGTTAGCTAGGTTAGGTTCATTAAAACCTATAGGTTAGGTTAGGTTTCATTAATATTATTATTTTTTTTGGGGGGGGTTGCGTAAAATAAAACTATCTCCATTGCAACAAGCACCTATTGTGGGCCCAAGAAAAATAGTTGATGTCTCTTAAAACGACCGCGAAACTCGTCCATTATTACCAAATTTGTTTCGTAGTCTAAATGAAACCATAGTCGTTTCGTACACTCAGCTCAGAGTTGAACTTGACTACTAGAGTTACGAAACCCGACACCAGGTATGTACGAAAATACTCAAAATCATGTACGAAACTAAATACTTTCAATTCAATATACCTAATTAAGAAAGTTTTTTGATTAGGCCAAAGGTTTTGATTTAATTTAAACTTCCTGTAATCCCCGAGAGTAGCTTCTATGGACCACTGTGGTCCGCGCCGTACCCCTGGCCGCGGCGGTACGGGGCTGACGGGCCGTTATAGTGGGCGAGAACTGCGCGTTCGCTCATTAGGTCAGACACCACCAACACTCGGTGGTTCGCCCCATTAGGTCTGTACACTGCACTCTTAGCCTCTCACTTTACCACATACACCACACCTGTCCCCTACACCACTTGTACGGCCTCGAAAAACACCTGTCACTACACACCTGTACGGCCTCGCCCAAAACACCTGTCACTACACACCTGTACGGCCTCACAAGACACCTGTCACTAACACACCTGTACGGCCTCGCAACACACCGTCACTACACACCTGTACGGCCTCGCCCAACACACCTGTCACTACACACCTGTACGGCCTCGCCAACACACCTGTCACTACACACCTGTACGGCCTCGCAACACACCTGTACGGCCTCGCAACACACCTTCACTATACACCTGTACGGCCTCGCAAGGCACCTGTCACTACACACCTGTACGGCCTCGCAACACACCTGTCACTACACACCTGTACGGGCCCCGCAAGACACCTGTCCCCTACACACCTGTACGGCCTCGCAACACACCTGTTGTCTGTGTATCACCGTAAATAAAAGACTTGGAAGGTTCGGGACGATGCACTAGGTTTGGGAAATTTGTAGTAGGTGTTAATAGGGAGGTTGTAGGTGGTAATAGTAGTAGTAGGTGGTAATAGTAGTAGTAGTATAGGTGTTAATGTTAAATAGTAGGTGGTAATATAGGCTATCACATGCCAGCAGCCAACACCCGCCACTGCCTGGCCGGCCCATGTATTTTTTTTGGTTATTCAAGATGGCGGCTGGTGACTTCAGTTTCTCGGCCACAGCTAGCCCAGATCCGCGATCCATGGTTTTATAGATCAGTGTCCCCTCCCCGTACAAGTTTACCTACCTAATATATGTTATCAGTATAAATATATACTGTTATCTTCGAAAGTTTGTTCTATAATATTATCAAATAAAAAAACCGTAAAACACATTAAAGAAAATGCCATTATGAGACTTTCAAGAAATATGCATGAACTTAAACTTTTCGCCATTTAATATTTTGTGAAAAAAACTTTTTACATGGAGAATATCAATAGAAGCGGAATTTAATTAGCTTTCCATTGATATATTTCCTTTTGATAAATTAATTAGAACCATGCATAAATTAGCGTTACTAAATAAATAACCATGAAATCTGGGAAATTACCCGATTTCATGATGTTATTTATTTAGTTAACGCTAATTTTTGCATAGTTCTAATTTATTTATCAAAAAAAATATATCAATGGAAAGCAAATTAAATTTCCGTTTCTATTGATATTCTCCATGTAAAAATTTTTTTCACAAAATTTTAAAGGGCGAAAAGTTGTTCTGCATATTTTTTGAAAGTCTCAAAATGGCTTTCTTTAAGTGTTTGGGTTTTTTTTTTGTAATATTTAGAAAAAACTTTTTCAAAATAACAGAATATTTTTACTGAAAAACATATATTGGTGGGAAATTACCCGTTTCATGATTTTTTTATTCGTTAACGTAATTTATGATGCCGCAAATTTTTAATTTATCACAAAAAGAAAATTATCAAATCGGTATATTTGTAAGCAAATAAACTCCGCTTCTTTGAATTCTCCTGTAAAAAAGTTTTCGAGCAAAATATGAAAAGGGAAGATTTAAGTTATGCTATTTTTTTGAAAGTCTATAATGGGATTTTCTTTGTGTTTTTTTACGGTTTTTTTTAAAATTTAGAACAAACATTTTCCCAAAAAAAAATATCTTTTAACTATAAACATTTTATTAGGGGGTAAACTTGTACGGGGAGCGGAGCGGGTTTTATCCTTTTGGTGTGACGTCACGGGTGATCCACCAGGCCTTGTCTCTCGGTGGTCTCGCTTCACCACCCTACAGTGCTCACAAGATAGCAGGTTGCTGATTGTCTCCCCCCACGTTGGAAGACTAAACGAGGCCCCTGGTTTAAAGTACCAAAATACCGTTATGGGTGACCCTCTCCCCGTCACTGGAATGATCACCACCACCACCACACCGTCCTCCCATCCCGGACACACACCATCAGGGGAAGGTGATGCGTGACTCCACCCTCCTATGGACGCCTTCCCTCCGATCTAATACCACCTTACTACCTACACAACATACATGCGGGTGTCGGCTATACAAGGGCATGCTGATAAGTGTGTACCTGTGGCAAGACCTGTGTGTCCCGCCTCTCCTGCTCACCGTCCACCGTCGCTGTCCCAGGCACAACACTACCAGCTGCCTGCCCTGCACACGTCCTGCTTCCTAGCTAGCGCGCCCTCGACTGCCGCTCGCACCGGATTACTCAAGGAACTCGACTCTGTTCAACTCTGCTTCGAAACACTAAACTTTTCACTTATTTCCTTCCCACTCCCTGACCTGTTGACCTTTGACCAATGATTATATTGACATGTAACGTTATCTAAGTCTTAAATGTTAGTAAATGTGAATTAGTAATAGTGTTGGTATAGTTTTGTAGTATTTTTTTAAAGCTTCTATTGATAGGGCTCGTTAGTGCTTCGAACTCATTAACAGCGTCGCAGAGGATTGTGGGTAGGATATCATCTTTTTTTCATATATTTTTTGTTGCTACGTAGTTTTTTTGGGGTTTTTAAGGACTGAATTGCATTGTTAGGCAAAGGCCCTAGCTAGGGATCTATCCAAAGGGGGACACTAGGCAAGCGGAGCTCCGGGGCCACTCTGATGCCACCTAGCAGGGTATATTCTAAGATGAGATTAGTGGTGGGTATTAGAGCATCATACAGAATAGGGGAGCCATGGCCAGTGGGGGGGCAGCTATAAGGGGGCACAGGATTCTCAAGGGGGTTAAAGCGCCCCTCTGTAGCTACTCCACTGCCTCAGGCGAATGTGTTTATTAATGCAACAAGGTCTTGAGTGCAGTGAAAAACCCGGGCGAAAAACATCAATATTTTTGCTACTACACTACAGTTACAAACTACTGAAACTACAGCGGGGGCGTAGCTGGGGCCCTTTTGGGGGGCCCGGGGCTATATTTTTTGGGGGGGCCCCCCTTTTACTTTTGCAAGTTTTGGGGGGGGCAGGGGGGGGGCCCGCGAAGCGACCCCAAACCCAAACCCTGGGGGGTTTGGGAAGCCCCCCGAGGAAATGTTTTAGAAAAAAACAATTTTTTTGGGTCCCTTTTGGGCCACTTTCTGAGATTTTTTATAAATGACCAAAAACCCTTTTTTAACCCGAATTGAAAAGCCTATGATGGTACTCAAAAGATACAGATCAAATTTAACCCCCCCCAAAACTCAAAAGGAGTTTAAGTCAATTTTTGTAGGGGATCACAGGAGTTTGTTTGAGGGGTTGATGCATTTGGGTTTCCCCCCTCTTTTGGGGGGCCCGGGGGGGGGTTTAAAACACCCCCCTCCCCCCCCCCCCCTTAGCTACGCCCTGCACTACAGTTAGCTACTACACTCCAGTTGGGTACTACACACATTTAGCTACTACCTACAGTTAGCTACTACCTACGGTTATTTACTACACTAAAGTTAGCTAGTACACTACATTTAGCTACACACTACGCTAGCTACTAGGGTGGTTGGGGGGACACCGTACTTTTAGTGGAAAAATATTCAAAAAAAAATCCTTTTTTTACCGGGAGGAGTGCAATTTTTGCCCAAAAAAAACTTCACAAAAATTGGCCCCCCTATGGTACCCTCAGGGAATACTTAACTCAGATAAAAAGGGGTCTTTTAAGGGTTTTTTTTAAAAATTTTTTGGCACCTCGCCCGGGGGCCCCCCCAGGGGGGGGACCCGGATCGGGTTTAGGGGGGGGCACCGTATGATATTTTTAAACTATTTTACATCAAACTTTAAATTGTGTTTTTTTGCCTGAAATCAACAATATGCTAAGCCTAGCCCCCCACCATTTTTATTAGGTGATGAAATGCAAGATAACCCTCAATAAAATACCTTTATTAAAAGATAGGTCTAGGTATTTTTTTTTGCCCCACTATTCAAAAGTGCATCATAAAGGCCCTCCCGCGGGGAAACCCCTTTCACCAGGTCGCCTGCCTTTGGGTGTGCCCTTGGAGGTCCCCAGGAAAACCCTTTTTGACTTTTCTGGATAAACCCGAAGCTTCATCTAGGATGGTAGGGGGGGAAAGGGTTCTCGGGTGTTAGGGGAACTTCATCCGGGGGAAAAAAAAATTTTAAATTTTTCCCTCCTCCATGAGGGCCAACCCCCTTTAGCCCCCTTTAGCACACTAATGTCCCACCCCCCTTCCCCTCCCCAGTTTCCCAAGCTAAACCCAAAAAAAAGCCCCCACCGTGATTTTTTTCGAAGAAAAAAAGGGTTTAGGATGCTGCAGTCCGGGTCCCCCTCGTCGTCCACCCACCCGGGTTTACTCGGGGGGAGTGTCCCCTAAAGCGGACATCATAAAACCTCCCCCTCGCCCGGGTGGTGTCCCCCTCCGGGACAGGCACGACTTCTTCCGCTGTGGCCCCTTTTTTTTCCCCCAATGTTTTCTTTTCACCCGCTGCCTTTTTTTTGCTTCCAGCTTCTCCCTCTTCTCTGCCTTAAACCCTGGGTCAGAAAATTCCCTTTTCCTTTCATTCTGGGTTTAAAAATGCAGGCCCCCCACCCTTTTCCCGTCCCTTTCCATAAGGAGGGAGGATTCCCCTTGGGGGAACGGCCGGGACACACTCTGGGGGTTAATCTGTCTGTTGAGAAGGGTGTCCGGGGGGGCCCAGGGTCCCTTTGTGTTTCGGGCCCGGGGGGGCAGGGTGCATCGTGCGGGGCCCCCCGGGGGGGCAGGCTCTGTCGTGCTGGGGCCGGGGTGGCAGGTTTTGTCGTCCCGGGGGCCCGGGGGGGCAGGGGGCGTCGTGCTGGGGCCCGGGGGGGCGGGGCTCTGTCGTGCTGGGGCCCGGGGTGGCGGGCTCTGCCCGGCTGGTGTTTGGGGGTGGCGGGGCTCTGTCGTCTGGGGCCCGGGGGGCAGCACATCACCCTAGCTGGGAGACACATCGGGAAGGGGTATAGCTTCTGAGGTATGGCCTTCAGCCAGTCGCTCCTCCCCCATCGGAACTTCCTCCATCAGAAGAAAGTTGGGGGTAACTTCCATAAAAAAATTCTGGTGGTGCGGGTTCCCCTGGGTTACAGCGCCCCTTTACAAACACATCATCGGGGAAAGATGTTGCGATTGATTTGGCCATTTTACCAGTCCCCCGGGAAACCCACGGGAAAATGTTGGGGGGGGTGTGGCTTTGGCCCTGCCTCGAAGCAAACTCTGGCAACTTGGGACTGTTATGTGCTCTTTAAAGGGTGCTGAGCGCGTGGTCGTTCAGTAGGGCACCCCAAGGAAATGTTTTAAAGGGGGACAAAGGGGACACCACACCCCAAGGGCCCGGAGTTTTTTTGTTGTATGGGGGAAGGCCCAAGGTAACAATCACGATACCATGCATTATCGCAAACTAAAAACGGGTTGAATGTTCATGTGACATTCACATTGTCCTGATCGGGAAGAATCTTGTTCTCTACAGAAAAACCCAAGACTTCTCATGGAGATGTTTGCGTGTCCTCCCCAACAAAGCTTTCCCCTTTCCCTCCAGCCACTGGGAGCAATACCCCTTTGGAAACCAAAGATTTTGTTCCCTGGAAAGCGGGTTTTCCATCGGCATCGGGGATTATAAACACGGGAGGGATGGACGGCCCCACAGCTTTTATAATGCCCACAAACTCATGCTGTCACCCGTTCACGAGTTACCTGCGGGGGGCTACGGGCTGGCCTCTCGCCCCCACACAACCTTGACGGGGCTTTAACAGTCGAAAATGAACTCTCACCCAAAGAAATTTTGGGCCCGGCGGAATGTGAAACTTCCCAAAGCAAATGTGTAACCCTTTAAAGGGAAGGTTTCCACATTGACTTTTTTTAAGGAAAACAACCCTGGAATAAACATCCCTTCCGGACCCTTTCAATACAAGGTTTGGATGAGGTTTCAGGGAAGGCTAGTACCATTCCCTTGTCGAAATTTTCTCTTTCTCCCAGGCAGCAGGGTGCTCTTGCTCCCAAAAGCTTTTTGGATACGGGTTTAACCACCCCTACGCACATCGTTCATGGGCAGGCCGTAGAACATCTTGGCTGCGGGATGGTATAACCCAGAAATGTTATTTTTGTTGAGGGCTAAAAAACCCTATTGCTAGGGGAAGCAACAGCCTTAGGTAACTCCATCCGCAGTTTTCCCCCGTGATAGAAGGCGTCCTGTAACAAAAAAAATAAATTAGGATTTAAAAAGGCCCTTTGCGGGCAAAAAAAGTTGACAAAAAAATAATAAATAGACCCTTTAAAGGGCCACCCTTTTAAAACAAAAAAAATTAATTGGGACTTAAAAAGGCCCTTGCGGCAAAAAAAAAAAACCCCTAACAAAAAAATGAAAAAATTTTAAAATCTATAAATCTAGAGCCCCTTAAGCTATCCCTGGGGTTTTTTTTGCTGACTCATCCCAGGGGGGACCAAAAAAGGGACGGGGGGATGGGGTCATACAAAAAGCCCTTGGGGAAAGATAGGGAACTAAAATTGGGAGCAATTTTACAGAAAGGGGTTGTTTTCTTGATGTTGAATCTTTTCAGCGGCTTTTTTCGGCTGCAGCTAGTGGCCACGCGGTTTTAAAAGGGGCACCCTTTCCAGGTCGTGCGGCCCATTGCTTTTTCGCTTTCCGACATTTTTGCGAGGCAGTGTTCGGTGAGGGGCGGAAAGGTTGGGTTTTGATCTGAAAAAAATTTAATGACTTTAGACATCATGCATAGTTAGGTTAGGTTATTTTTAGGTTATTTACCCTTAGTATTTTTTACAGTGTAGAGGCGTTTTCTTGCAGGGCCCCATTTATTTGGGACAGAGTCTGGCAATATATTGGGGGATCACCCCCCCGTATCCCCCCAAAATATGCATTTTAAAAGGGTTTTTTTTTAACCAAAAAAAAAATTTAATTTAAAAATCATTTTTAAAAAACATAAATCACTTATATAATATTTAAATTTATGTGCTTTTTAGTAAAATAACACTGATTTTAGCATCAAAATTTAATACCATCACCTTAAATTTTCCCCCCCCAAAAAAAAAACACTGTTCCTTTTTAATTTAAATGCACAGTTCACCACCACCATTTAATATCATGCTAATATGCATATCATTCATTTTTTTCTTATTTTTTCAAAAGTTTTTAAAAATATATAGTTTTTCCAAAATCTTTAGTGATGGGGGGGATCACCGAACGCAGCCCCAAAAATATGAAAAGTTTTTAAATGGTTTTTTTAACCATAAAAATTAATTCTAGAATCATTTTTAAAAACCCCTAAATCATTTATATAAAAATTTAGTTCATGTGCTTATGGGCAAAAAAAAACACTGATATAGTTTCAAAATTTAATACCAATCCCCCTTTCCCAAACTTTATGCCAAAAAAAAAACCTGTTCCATTAATTTTAAAATTTGCCCTATTTTTAAACCACCACCATTTAATATCTTTGCGAATTACATGGGAAATTTCACTTTTTTTTATGTTTGTGTAGGTATTTAAAAAGATATAGCTTTTAAAAATGTCACTGTCTTTGACCCCCCGCCTTCCCCATACGTTGATCCCCCGCGCCCCCAAATTTTTTTTTGTAAATAATCCCAAACCGCGGCCTGTTCGAAAGCATGCACTATTTTTTCCCTAAATAAACTTTGGCAAAAGGGTTAAAACCCTCGTATTGAAAACCTTACCTCAAAAGAATCACGCCACCCACCCCCGACATGAACCTATAAAAGAACGGCAAAAAGTAACAAGGAACAAAACGAAAAAAAAAATTTCTTACCTGGAAAAAACGGGGGTGCGCTGACCCCTACCCTGTTGCTCGCATGTATTTTCACGGGAGGGGGGCGCTGCACCCTTTGGTGGGCAGGGTGGCGCAAAATTTTAAAAATTAATTTTTTCGCGTTGTAGCCTTCTTTACGGTGACCCCCCCCGGTTCGGTGTGACCCCCCCCACCCTACACTACAGTGAGTTATTTACACTAAAAGTGAGCTACTACACTAAAGTTAGCTACTACACTACATTTACCCTACTCCCTACAGTTGGGATACAAACCTACAGTTGCTACCCCAATACAATTAGCTACTACACTAAAAGTTAGCTACACATTACTACACAAACTACACTACAGTGAGCTACTACACTAAAAGTTAGCTACTACACTACTAAAACATTTTAGCTACACCCTACAGGGGGGGAGCTACTACACTACAGTTAGCTATTTACACACTACACCTACAGGGTATTTACACACAGTTAGCTAACACTACTCACTCCAGTGGCTACTAACTACATTTTTAGTTACTACACTACTTTTAAAGCACAAACACACAGTTAGTTTACTACACTACATTTTAGCAAATTACACTACAAACACTACATTAGCAAATACACTACATTAGCTCTAGGGTTTACTCCCACTACAGTTAGTTTACTACCTCTACACTACAGTTACTATTTACGCAAATACACTACATTTTAGCTACTACATTTAAAATTTTAGCTACTAAAACTCCTTTTAGTACTACACTACACTGGGCTACTAAAAACTACTCCCAATACAGTTAGCTATACCCTACTACACTACGGGTTGGGCTACTCCCCATTTACAAACCTACAGTTAGCTACTACACTACTACATTTACAGTTAGCTACTAAAATACAGTTAGCAAATACACTCCCAAGTTAGCTACTACATAAAAGGCAAATACATACATTTAGCTATACCAAATACACTACAGTTAGTCTACACTACATTTAAGCACTACACTACAGTTAGTACTCCCACTCAGTGACCCTTACTACACTACAGTTACTACTACACAAAATTTTAGCTACTACATTTCCCTTTTTAGTACTACACTAAAGTGGGGCAAATACACTACATTTTAGCTACTACACACAGTGGCTACTACTCAAACAGTTAGTATTTACCCTACATTTGGGGTTTTTATTTTTACACAAACAGTTAGTTTACTACACTAAGTTAGCTACTAAAACCAAACAGTTAGCACTACACTACGTGAGCTACTAACTAAGGAGCTACTACACTACTTTTGCTACTCCCACTACGTGACTACTACACTACATTTAGCTACTACATACATTTTAACTACTACACTACAGTTACCTACTACACTACAGTTGTACTACACTACAGTGAGATATTTTACACTACATTAGCTACTACACTAATTTAGCTATTACACTATTTACACTCCCTTTAGCTACTACACTACAGTTAGCTACTCCACTACAGTTAGTACTACACTACATTTAGCTACTACACTAAAAGTTAGCTACTACCTACATTAGCTACTAACTCCTTTTAGTATACACACAGGGAGCTACAAACACACTACACTACAGTTAGCTACTACACTACTAAACTACGGGTTAGCTACTGCACTATACACTACAGTTAGCTACTACACTACAGTTAGTTTAAAAAACCCCTACCAGTTAGCTACTAAAACTCCATTTTAGCAAACTCACACTACACTACATTTAAAGCAAATCCCACTACTACACTACAGTGACTACTACACTACAAACACTACAGTTAGCAAATAAAATACAGTGAGCAAATAAACTACTCCCACTACATTTAAACAATACACTACACAAAGTTAGCTACTACACTACTACCTACAGGGGCCCTCTACACAAACTACACTACAGTGAGCTACTACACTACTAAACTACAGTGGGGTTATTTTAAACCCCCCAAACTACACTACAGTTAGCTACTACACTACTACACTACAGTTAGTACTAACTATACACTCAGTTGCTACTACACTATTTTACACTACAGTGAGCAAACTACCTACTAACTACATTTTAGTTTCCTACACTAAAAAAGTGAGCTACTACATTTACAGTTAGCTACTCCCACTCCATTTTAGCAAATAAAATACAGTTAGAAACTACACTACGGGTTACTACTACACTACAGTTAGCTACTACCAAACAGTTAGCTACTAAAACTACTACACTACAGGAGTTTACTCACTACTACACTACGTTAGTACTCCCACTACAGTAGCTCTACCTAAAATTGAGCTACTCCCTACAGTTAGTTACTACACTACATTTAAAGTTTACTACCATTTACACTACGGTTGCTACTACCTATACACAACATTTAGCTATACACTACTACCTACAGTTAGCTACTAAAACTACAGTTAGCTACTACACAAATAGTTAGCTACTACCCCTACAGTTAGCTATTTAAAACACTACATACGTTAGCTACTACCTACTCCCTATTTTATTTAATACACTACAGTTACCCTACTACACTACATTTTAGCACTACACTACACATTTACATTTTAGTTTACTACACTACATTAGCTACTACACTACAGTTAGCTACTACACAAACTCCCATTTACATTTAGCTACTAAAAATTACTACACTACCGTTCCCTTTACTACACTACGGGTTAGCTACTACACTCAGTTATTTTACTACACTACAGTTGTTTACTACATACATTTAAAGCTACTACCCCTCGTTAGCTATTTACATAGAGTTAGCACTACAACAGTTGTACTAACTACGTGAGCTACAAAACACTACACACTACGTTAGCTACTACACTACAGTTACTATACCCCTACTACACTAAAAATTTAGCTACTACATTTTACAGTTACCCTTACTACATTTAACTACATACATTTTGTATTTTACACTACAGTTGGGAACTACACTACTCCCATACAGTTAGCTACTCACTACATTTTAGCTACTACACTATTACACTACAGTTAGCTATACACTAAAAGTTAGCACTAAAATACAGTTAGCAAATACACTATCACTACAGTTAGCTACTACCTACAGTTAGCTAAACACTATACACTACAGAAATACTACACTAACACTACATTTAGCTACTACCCTACATTTTACCCTACTCCCACTACACACTCCATTTAGCTACTACCCTACAGTTATTTTAAATACATACTACACTACATTTTAGCTACACATTTGCTACACTACGGGTTTAGCTACTACACTACAGGGAGCTCCTCCCATTTCCACTACAGTTATACTACATACATTAGCTACTACAACATTGCTACTACACTACTAACTACAGTTGGGCTACTAAAATACTAAAATACAGTTAGCTACTCCCACTACAGTTGCTACTACACTACATTTTTAGCACTCACTACATTTAGCTACTACACTACAGTTAGCAAAATCCCACTACAGTTAGCTACTACATACAGTAAAGCTACTACACTACAGGAGTACACCTACAGTAAAGCTACTCCCACTACACAAAACAGTGAGCTACTACACTACAGTTAGCTCCCTACCTACTCCCTTAAAAGTTAGTTTACTACATTTACTACACGCAGTTAGCACTACACTAAAATTTAACAAATTTTCCCCCTACTACACTCCATTTTGCTACTACACTACAGTTAGTTTTAAACCACTAAGTTAGCTACTACACTACTCCCCACTACAGTTAGCATACACTGCACACTACAGTTACTATTTACACTACTACCTACATTTAAACTACTACACTACTACACTACATTTTAGCTACTACCTACTACACTACATTTTCTATTACCTACTACACTACATTTACCCCTTACTACCAAACTACCCCTCCCTTTAGCTACTACACTCCCGTTACTACTACACAAACAGTTGCTACTCCCAAACATTTGGGAACTACACTACATTAGCTACTACACTACAGTTAGCTACTACACTACAGTTGCAAATACACTAAAACACTACAGTTAGCTACTACCCCTACAAACACTACAGTTAGCAAATTTCCTTTATTACACTATATTTAATACTACACTACATTTCCATAAACCTTTCTCAACACAGTTTAAACGGACGAGAAATTTAAAAACTGAGGAACCCTTTAGATGGGAGGGATTGAACGAAAACCCCCTTTTTATTCTATTCACCCAAAACCCCCCACGTGATAAACCCTCCTAAACCCTGGGGGACGGGGGAGGGGTTACCCTTCACGCCCAATCTTTCCTTGCTAATAAAATCTTTCCGTTGGGAGCCAAAAAATTACGAAGTGACTGAATTACCACAGAGTTAGTGGAAAAGGATATTAACAGGTCATAGCTATATAACATTGCTTATAGTCACTCCCAAACCCCCCTAATGCACCCAAATTTTAAAAATGGAAATTACGTTCGGGGCCTCAAGGGGACCGGGTTAAAAATTGAGAGGAAAAAAATTTTAATTCAGGGGAATGATTGAATAAAATTTCCCAAATGAACCCCAGAAACAAAAAAAATATCAAAACCCTGATTTTTGGGGAAAGCTGTACACAATTGTACACAAACGCTTTGGGAGAAAGGGAAGAGGGGGTGGGGGGGGGGGGGGGGGGGGAGGGAGGACTAGGGGGGGTTTGGGGGCTCTGGGAAATGGTGGGGGAAGGAAAAAGAGGGGGGTGGGGTGGGGGGGACTGGAGGAATGGTGGGGGGAAGGGGGGGGAGAGGTATGGTGGGGGGGGGGCGGGGGGGGTGTGGGGGGGGGGGGGCTTTTCACCCTTTCTGCAGTTTGAGGGGGACAAAGGTTTTTTACTTTTGGTGATGGCCCCCCAAAAAGGCGGAAAAGGGGGGGCAACCCGGGAAAGAACCTCGTCCACTGCCGGGCCCGGGACAAGACGGGAAAAGACGGACAAGACGGAAAAAAAAGGGAGAAAAAAAAACCCCGCTAGACCCCGTAAAGAAATACACAACAAGGTGGGGAAAACTATTTCTGCTATTATAATTAAATATGGCAAAATACTCCTTTCTGTACTACAAATTTAAAATTACAACTACTACTGCTACTACAATTATATTACAAAATACTACTGCATTTCAATTTCTATTTTCAACACTTTCTGGTATTATAATTTTCTATGGCAATACTAATGCTATTTTAATTAATATGGCATCCACTAAGGGTTTATAATTTCTAAATTTCAAAAAAATATGCTATTTCAAATTTTTATGGCAACCCACTACTACTGCTATTACAATTTCTATTACAACTACTACTGCTATTACAATTACTATTAAACTACTACTGCTATTACAATTTCTATTACAACTACTACTGGCTATTACAAACTATTAAACTACTACTGCTATTTCATTTACTATTAAAAAAACTCCACGCTATTACAATTACTATTACAACTTTCTACGGGTAAATTACAATACTCTGGGGTATTTTAATTAAAATGGCAAAATACTACCCACTGCTAAATACAATTTTCTATAAAAAATACTACTGCTACTACCTTCTATTAAAAACTACTACTGCCATTAAAACTTTCTAGGCACCAAATACTACTGCTTAAATACAATTACTATTACAAAATACTACTGGGTATTACAAATTTCTAGGCAAAAAACTATAATGCTATTACAATGACTATGGCAACTACTACGGGTATTACAATTACTGTGGCAACTAATACTACTGCAAATTTCAATTACTATTTCAAATACTACTGCTATTATAATTACTAATTTCAAAAATACACTTTCTACTTTCAATTACAAAAACAAATAATACTGCTATTTAAAAGATTTTACAACAACTAAAGCTATTTAATTACTTTTTATATATAAAAATTAATTTTTTTTTTTTCAGAAAAAAGAACTGGCCAAGGGCACAAAAAAAAAGGGTAAAAAACAAAGCCCGCTTAGTTTGGGAATCCCTATAAAGGGAAGGGCAGTAAGAGAAAAAAATAAAAAAGAGGGGTTTACCAATTTAGCTCGGGAGGTGGGCTTTTTTCCCTTCTTTTGAAAAAAATTTAAGTCCCTAGGGGAAAATGGAAAAATAGAAAAAAAAGGGAAAAGGTTTTCCCCGGGTTTTCCCCTGAAAAGGGGTGGAAAAATAAAGATACTGATTAAATCTTGCTTAGGAAGATGGGCAGAATAGGGATGAGAAAAGAGTAGAAAGGGCCCTTTTTCCCGGGGTGGGGGCCCCGGGGGGGGGGGAGGCCTTCAGGTTTGCCAGTTTTAGAAGAGCATTGACTGAAAATAACGGTAGAAGAGAGCAAGAGAAAACAACTTGCGGCGGGGGATTTTAAAAAATTTAAAACAGTCAGTCAGAGGAGAGGAAATTGAGGGGACGAAAAACTTTTGGGCTCGACCCCGTTTTGGGAGCTGTAAAGAGTGGATCCTCCCCAAAAAATGGGGGGAAAAAGGCCCCCGAGAGGGGAATCAAATTGGGGGGGAGAAAAAAAAAGGGCGCAGATGCCACGGGGCCCCCTAAAATTTTTTAGCTGTTTTTTAGCAAGAGATGAGATGTGAATTTCCATTCTACCTACTACCTACATCCAAACCTTTTTATCCCCCCTCCAAAAAACGTTTCCCGCCTCCTTTTAAAAAAATCCCTCATGACTCCGCCTAACTATCTGTTTTACTGAGGCCATTCCAAACATTTACCACCCTATTTGTGAGCCCGGGTTTTTCCCTATTTTTTTTAAAACTACAGTACGCTTTTTCCGCTTTCCGCCCCTTTTCCCTTTTCCCCAAAAAATACACCCCACCACAGGGGTTTTTGCGGTATCAAGAAAATACCGTATTTTCCGGGTAAAGGGTTTTTGGGGGTAAAACCGGGACGTCCTTTACACCGGTATCAAATTTCGATACCCGGTATAAACCCATACCGTACAGGAAAACCGGTATTTCCCTATCGGTATTTGTTTTTTTTGTTTTTTTTTTTACTTTCCCATTTTTCAACAATTATTTTAAACCCCTACCAAAACATCGCCCCCCCCCCCCTTTAAAAAAGTTTTCCATAGCGTCGGCCATTTCCTTTTTTAAAAATTTTTTAAAACCCTTTTCCGTACAGCATAGGTAAAAGGGAAGGTTAAAAATGGGAGCATACGCTTTTGCTGCGCGTGGCAAAGTGGTTTTTCATCTCCCGGGGATTAAACCCTTAGGGGCCTGTGGGGGGGTAAACACCCTTTTCCCCGGGACACAGGGGTAGTGGGGACTCCCGGGGGCCACAGACCCAAATACAGCATTTGACCCCCCTAAAAAAAGGTTTTTGTGGCGTCGGCCCTTGCAGATTTAAGGGGGGGCCGAGTAAACTATGGCCTAGGCCCCGCACCCCAGAGGAAAAAAATTTGTTTTTTAAAGAATTGAATGCTGGACATTTTTTTTTTGCTCGAACACTGTTACATTTCAATGTACCAAAATATGCCACAAATTAATACCAATATAATGAAAAAAGGATGGAAAAAATTTCAAAAAAAATAATATGAAAATTTTAACCCATTTTGGGAAAAATTTTAGAGTCCTTTCCCGCCCTTATTTTGGGTTTTTTTTTACCAGACCTTTTTAAAAAAAGCTTCAATACTCAAAACCTTTATAATAAAATGGGGGAGAGATTTAAAAATAAAAAAATAAATTATAACCTAACCCAAGCTAAATGGTAAAATTTAAGGGCCTTTCCCGCCCTTAGATCTCGTTAGGGGTTATTGGTTTTGGTTGTAGTGAGGTTAGGTTAGAAATTTTTTTTGGGGGGCAGGGCGGGGGTTTAAAATAAAGGGGGGGGGGGGGCTTGAAGGGGGCATCTCTCCCACTGGGAAAACGGGTTACGAAATTTCGTTTTTTGAGGGATCTGAAGGGGTCTTTAAAAGGGCTGGAGAAAAAAAAATAATAAGGGCGGAAAAGGGCTCTAGAATTTTTTCCCCACATTTCATTCAGGGGGCCCCCCACTCCCACGTACCGGCCTTTGGGGGCCCCCACACCATAAATCCGCCCCCCGGGGTCCCCGGGCCCTTCTTTTTTTTTTCAATTTGTAACCCCTTTCCGAACAGCTAGACCCCCTAACATAAATTTTTTTGTGGCGTAGGCCATTTTTTTTTTTTTTTTTACAAATTTTTAACCCCTACCGTACAGGGATAGGGCCCCCCCTAAAATAAAATGTTATTTGGCGTGGCCCCTTTTTTTTTTGCATCAGTAATCTAAATCTTTTAGGATGCCCTTGTCTGTGTGTGTGTGTGTGTGGGGGTGTTTGTGTGTGGGTGGGGTGTGGTGTGGGGGTGGGGTGTGGGGTGTGTCTGTTTTTGGGGGGGGGCCGAAACTGTAAATTTAAATTTTGATGGGAGTTTGACTCAAAAAAAACGCAAAAAACGGGGTGGGAAGCGGCTTGGTCCCAGTCGATTGAATAATTTTGAAGGGGGGGGGTTTTTGGGGTAAAAAAACTTTTGGGATTTAGATTTCCCCCCAAAAAATGCGATAACGTCTTGCCGCCCTTCCACAAACTCAGTAAAACTCAAAGGACGGGTTTTGGGGGTGGGTTTTTGTGGCGTGTGTGTGTTGGAAAACACCCCGGAAAAAACAAAGGGGGGGGTTTGGGAAACACCCGGAAAGTGGTCTACCCCGAGGCACTTTGGCCAGTGACCACGACAGCAAAAAAACACGATTGGAGTTTGCAATCACAGGGGTTTTCTTAGGTGTCTTGCCCCGTGAAAGTCACAGCCCTTTTTTGTGGCTGCGGGCAGGCGCGGGGAAATTTCGAGCTGGGGGACCAAAAAAACTCCACTTGCCGCCCGTGGGTTTTCCAGCTTATTTGGGTTTTTCCCCCACCAAATATTGTTTATCAGTTTTTAAAAGATATACTGTTTTTCTTCGGAAATGTTTTTTTCTATAATATTATCCCCAAAAAAAAAACCGTAAAAAAACCTAAAAAAAAGGCCTTTGAGACTCAAGAAATATCATGAACTTAATATTTACCCAAAAACCAGCTCCCATTTAAAATTTTTCTCGAAAAAATTTTTTCAGGAAAAATCCAAAAGAAACGGGAAATTTATTAGCTTGCCTTTTACATTTGGGTTTTTGATAAATGAATTAGAAGCATGAAAAAAATGAGGGGGTTAACTAAATAAATAACATATTTAAACGGGTAATTTTTTTCCCATTTATTCCCAAACCGGGCCCTGTAAAAAAAAAAACTTTGATGAAAATGGGAAAAAACACAGTCAGTACACACAACATATCTTTGAAATAATTATATTAATAATTTAAAAAAATAAAAAATAATTTGGAAACTAATAATAAAACAATAATGAAAATGATGATGCCATTAAATTTAAAAATAATAAAAGTAGACTAAGACTAAAAATAATAAAATGATAAAATAATAATAATAATTTAAAAATAATAACAAAAAATGAAAAAATTTTAAACTAGGCTAGATTTGTTAAATGACGCCTGTGTGAGATGTAATGATCCGTTTTCTGTGTGGTTTTTTGGGGGGGAAATCTTCCCTCAGGGGGAGAGGGAGGGGGGAGGTTGTCAGAGCGGCATTGTCAGCTGAGCTGTAATTTGGCCAATGATAAAACCCGGCCTCAGATTCTGAGGCTCTGACCAATAAACGTTACGTACCATAAGTGTCCCCGGAGCCGGTCTGTTGCGAGGGAAAAAAAAACAATACCGAAAAACCAATACCCACCCAAAAAAAAATACCGATACCGGGATCGATGCCCCACCAAAACCGATACCCGGGAAACCGAAAACAAAAAACCGGGAATACCGGTGCTAAAAAACCGGGATTTCGGTATACCGAAAACCCGGGGCACATCCCCTAACGCACCCACAAACACACACACAAAACACAAATGGGATTTATTTAAAACATTTTACACACACACAAACTTGTATTTTTCAAAGCATTACACACCACACCACCACCACACACACACCACCCCATTTTTCATTCAAAGCATTACACACACACACACACATGGTATTCATTCCAAAAACATTTCACACCCCACACACACACAAATGTATTCATTCAAAGCATTACACACACACACACCCACTTGTATTCATTTAAAAAATTATACACATAACACACACCCCCACGTATTCCCTTCAAAGCATTATACACACACCCCACACCACACACTATTCATTAAAGCATTTACACCCCAAAACAGATTCATTCAATGCAAAATACTGTACTCCCTTTTTCATTTAAACCCTTTTATAAAATTTTGGGCCCCCTATTATATTTGGGGATCATTATGTGTTGTAGTTTTTTGTTAGTGTTTTTTGTTGGGAGGGGGATTGGTGGGTCCCGAATTCCACACGGTTTTAGTGGAGCGGCTTTTTACTGAAAAAAGCCTCTAAAAATTTTACATAATTTTTGGGAAATTACCATAAACCACCCTCTCATAATTTTCCCCTGATCTGAAACTCGAGAAATGCAGTGGTCGCTGGCAGTTTTAACTCAAAGGTTGGTCTACTGTGTTTTGGGTCCGCGACAAAATTTTTTTTCAAAAATTTAATTTCGCAAAATAAACATTGATGCCCCGCATCTGTAAAAAAAAATTAGTTTTCTGTTGTTCTACTTTATATGGATGACATGCATTACATGGAACGTTCTATAATAGCAATTTAAGGCAAATTACTCGCCCGATTTTTACAAAGTCAATATATTTTTTCATGTATAATTTTTGGCATGTAAAATTTTGGGGGTGTTACCGTTTACAGACAGTACTGCTGCGTCTGGCAAACCTTGTCAAAAACAATAAGCAATCCTTGGAAAAAAGAAAAATAAGAATGCCGAAAACGGCTTGTTGCTGCGAAATGTAGGTTATAATGTGGAGGCGACAAAACCGCGGCGGGGATGGGGGCGGGGGGGGATTGTGGCGGGTAGATTGAATCAAAAATTGCTACTTCACGCGTCGACTCATTGCACTTCCAGGGTTTCTATTGATTGATACACAAAAATAACAGGGAAAAAATGACTCCTAGGTATAGATAACTTTTAAACTTTGTTATTGACTATATGATATCATAAGTAGCATTTACCTGCCTCCCCCCAAATATAACCCCCTTGGTTTTTTGGTATATACAATGTTTTAAGAATCGGCTTCTATACAATTACTATAGAAAAAAATCGTTTTAAAATTAACTTTTGTGTTTTAAGTGCGTGGAATGCCCTATTTTTTTTTTTCCATAGCCCAATTTTTTATCAAAAAGGAGTTAAAACTGCTAGGACCCCTCCTTTTGGGGTTTCCCATTTCTCTCAATTTGGTAGAGTGGTTTTTTTGTTTCCCCCCCCCCCCCCCCCCCCTTGTGAGGAAGTATTTTCCCTCTGATGGGGGTGTAAGGGATGTATAATGAAATTTAATGGTAATGGGTAAAAATTAAAGGAATTTAGAAAATGATTAGTACTGGGATAGGATAAATTAATATTCCCAGGGGTTAATAAGCATTGTACTTAAAAAATTAGCCCCTTTAGTTTGAAGCGCGGTCTTGGCTATCGTCATTAGATTCTAGGCCATAGGGAAAAAATACGTGCTTGGGATAGGTACGGTGGCCCCCCGCCCCCTTGGGAATCATACACTCCACACCCTCATGGGAGAAACATTAATACGTGCTTTAGTATATAAATACAAATTTGTACATAGTTAATTTACAATAAAATGTAAAACCAATAGGACCCCTGTTAGAATACAACACTGATAACAACGGCCGCGTAAGTTCTTGTGTGATTTAACCCATTGACCTCGAAACAACCAACCTCCAGCCCCCGCCTCGTCATACACGGGGGGGCCCGACCCGGGCGCCCCATCGGATCACCCAAAACCTTGCAGTATTTAAACAAACCCCGATCCGCTTTCAACCCACTATCCACCGATAAGATCCTAGTTGTTTTTGTTCTGGGAATTGTGATGCGATAGAAAATGGGTTTTTTTATTAGGTAAGGGCTTCAAAAATTAAATATGTATTGATATAAATTCCCACACCCCTTGCACCTTTCTTAGAAAAAGCAAATTTGGGCTCATTTTTTAAGCGTATTATTCTTTTTGGAAAATCTGGTTGTAGTTCACGGAAAAGGGGTCTGACATAGCAAATTCACCCCTTGTTTGCAAAAAACACCCGAAAAAATCCAAAATTGCAAAATTTCACTCTACCTTTAATGTTCTTGCATCAATCAGTTTTAAAGGGTTTTTGACCAACTTTAAAAATTTAGCCCCAAGGAGGAGTTATGGTTACACCCGCGGGAAAGGGGAGCTCTGCTGAGATGGTTTTCTAACCAGGCATGTAAGGGGGAATACTCAGAGTCTTTTTAAAAAGAATTTTTGTTAGCCATGGGATAAACCTCTTCATACTGAATTTGGGAAAATGCGAGAGGGAGCGGACGAAAGGATGCATCCAACATAAAGGATTTAATACTAATCATGCCAAGATCATTTTGAACTGGAAAACTTTTCCCTCGACTGGTGAACATCACTAGTACGGGCAGGTAGCAACGCCTGATGTTAAAAAGTCAATGAGGGAAAGGGGCCCCACAGAGAGGACAAAAAGCTACGATGATTTTTGCAAAAGGATCGGCCGGGGGTCTTCGTTAGCTTTTGAAAAAGAAAAATGAAAAAAAGCCCTCACCTACGACAAGGACAGGAAAATTATCATTAAAAAGAATTTTTTTCAGAAGACTGCTACGTTTTTTAAAAAATCGAAAGTAGATACAGATTTTTCCTGAGCTTTGAACTAGCTGCGTACCCTCATCATTATTTCATGATGTGGTTCCATGCCCAAGACTGCAAGGCTGAACGACAAAAAAACTTAAAATGTAAAGATGTGATAACAGAGCTCCCCGGGGGTCACCCGTTTTTCTCAATGTCAAAATTGAGGCATGGAAATGGTACAACATTGAAGAGAGCCATTTTTAAGACTTCAACGATTTGGCAGAAGTTCAGAAAAGGATAGTACGTCTTTTTAGAAACCCTTCTCTCGGCATTACAAGGTCCCATCATCTCGACCGCATGATCTGAACATTCCATCAAATCAAATAAAAGAACCCGGAGGGTCCAAAAAATCCAGTGGCAACCATGAACCCAAGGCAGCAGACATGTCCCAAAAATTACGACTGTTCCTAAAGATTCGGAATAAGGAAATTTGGAAAATTTATTGTCAAACAATTTGAAAGATAGGCGACAAACTACCCACGGGTTCAAACTGTTCTGGCCGAGGTTTTAGTGAGGGGGAGTTGTAAACGGTGACTGAGACAGGAGTGTCACTTAACGAGCTGTTCTTTTGAAAGGAGGCAGATGCTCGAATTCTGTGAGCTGCCCATCTATCAAATCATTCGAAAAACCACATTCGTTTGTGATGACCTGTTTCCCTCCTCCTTTTTGCTACACTACGGGAAATAAAAGACTGCTGTCGCCGAAGTACTAAAAATTCCGGGGCTTTCCCCAAAAAACTCGTCAGCCCAAACGCTACTCCCCCAAATTCATGAAATAGCAGAATTTTTATTGACCCGAAATGGGGGAAACCCTTTCCTGATGCGTGCATCCCCTTACCGCTGTGATACAACTTGCTATGCACAGAATTGGAAAACCACAGCCTACCAACACTATCCAGGAAATATTGGGCCTCTTGGGAAGTCGCAGCTTTTTTTCATGAAAAACACTGAAGTTCCCATTAAATCGGGCGGGCATTTTGAAAATACTTATGCAGGAAAGCAGGCTCGAAAATTTTGGGGGCAATAGATACCTAGATCAGGTTTTTTAACCGGGGTGCTAGCACCCCCAGGGGGGCTGAATCTTTTTTAGGGGGTGTGGGAAAGAGCAATTGGCGGTACAATGTTAGAGTTTCTCGAAAGGGTACAAAAGTATCGAAGGGATAGTTTTTGACAAGAAGACTTTTTTTTTATTTGAAAAATTTTATCCCATTATACTGATTTTTCATGGGCGTTTGACGTAAGGGGCACCATTCCTTCGGAGGTAGAAGGGTTTTTGAAACAATCAGCCAGAAAATAAAAGAATGCCTCTGTCCAACGTGCACGCAGGGAGAGTTCAGATATGAGTTGCGACTCTTGGACCAGATTTTTTCAGGAGATTGGGGAAGTCCCACCAGTCAGTCCCAGTTGGATGAATAAAACTGATGTTTCCCAAAACATGACAACTAATGTTGTATACCCGGTTCATAAGGAGGTGAAATTAAAGGGAATTCTCTTCGCGAGGCATTGCAAAAACGACAAAGGCAGCGGAAGTATTCCGACTTTTGGACGATTTTTTGAGTGTCATGGGGAGGAGGTTCCTTTGTTAAAATTTCTCCTTTTTTTTTGTTTTTGTTTTTTTTTCTCTTTCTTGCTGTTGGAAAATTCGGGGGGTTACTGAAGGTCGTCTTAGTCAAGGGGGGGGATATCATGTCGACAGAGTTTGCATGTGCCGTATGATAGCCAAATAACTTCCCTGGGGAGTTTTCCCCTTGGACCCCACAGAGGCTTACATTGCCCTGGACTACGTTACCTTTTGAAAAACCCCTATATGTCATAAGAATAAAAAATAAAGAAGCTCAAAAGGCCCCGGGGGCCTACACTTAGTAGCTCCTGTACATCCCCTTTCCTCTCCACCCCTTTAACCTATCCAGCCCCCCTTTAAAAACTTTTCCCACTGACCCGCCCCCTAACTCCTGTCTCTGAGTCCATTCCATTCATTTCCCCCCCCTATTTGTTAACCAGTTTTTTTCCCCATTTTTTCCCTTTTTAAATCTCGCTTTTAGCTTGAATCCCCTTACTTCTTTGGGTTTTACCCTGGTTAAATGCCGTAAAATTTTCCCACCCCCCTCCTTTATTAAAACCCTTTAACCCCCTTAAAAACTTCTATCAAACGCCCCCCTTTCTCTGCGTCTCTGAGTATGTAATTTTTAAAAACTTCAATCTCTTCTCATAAACTAAACTACGCATCCCTTGTATCATTTTGGTCATCCTTTTTCTGCACTGTTTCTAGCAAAGGGTATATCCTCCTTAATATGAAGACCAAAAATGAACCGATGTCTGGGGAGGTGACTAAGCCAGATAAAGCTTTTAAATAACTTTCGCCTTCTACTTTTAAACAATTTTTT